>JAXMNL010000362.1:33014-43364 GCA_035128595.1 Eptatretus atami | reverse complement strand
AATCGAATCGATTCGTTCTCATCACACATTCAACCTGCCCACCAAGTTTTGTTGTAATTGTGCTATATATAGTTTTGGCCCTATCTCTCAATGGGAAAGAATGACAAATATTTCTGGTATCTGGATGCTCACGAAAATCAATCCTTGGTGCGGATGGAAAGATCTCACAGTGTCATGTTTTTTTTTGTTTTTTTTTAATGAAACAAATTTTCACAGTGAATTATGCTTTTGTTTTGCGTATTTCAACTTCCCTGTGCCAGGAAAACTCTTTCTAAAATTACAGGTAGTGGACAAAAATGGAAACACCTGTGTTGTTGAGGGACACCAGGATATGAAGAGCAACTGCTTAACAGAGGTGTGGCCCGTTACTCTGAGGGAAACATCATCAGCAAAGGGCAACAGTGGCGGAAGCACATACTGCAGGATCGTGATGTCCATGCATGAATTTGAAGTGCAGGCAAAGGAGCGAGCAACTGCAGATCAATTGACTGTAAATTTCAACCTGGGGAGTGAGCAGCCAGTTTCATCAAAACGGTCTGCTGAGAACTCCACAAACTGGGATACCATAGTCGGGTTTCAGTGCACAAACCACTCATCATACCTGGCAATGCACATCTGCGAGTCTGTGTGCAAAAGCAGAGGAAAGGACTACCGAGCATTGGAGAAATGTGAGTGGTCAGATGAATCGTCCTTCACGTTCTCGACAAATGGACGAGTGCACGTATGGCGCCAACCGAAAGATCTTGCAACCCTGAGTGCTTTTTCCAACAGTAAAGGGGTCTTGGTTTCTGTAATGTTGTGGGCGAATCTTCCTGGCATGTTTTGGGTGGTCATTCCCAAGAAAGCAAGTTCAATGCCAATCGCTTCTGAATAGTATTGAGTAAACATCTTCACTACATGCTGCAGCATTTCTTTCCTGCTGAGTGGAGTGTCTTCAAAGATGACAATGCCCCATCCACAGACCAGTGTGGTCACCCAAGGTTTGACGAACATGACACTGATGTTATCCATATGTCATGGCCTTCTCAGTCATCAGATCTAAACCCAATCAAGCGCTTATGGGACATTCTGAAATGATGCCCACACAGCGTTTTCTACTTCTATCAAATAGGTGTGAGTTGATAACCTTCTCGTGGAAGAATGGTGCCGCATCCCTCCTGCAGAATCAAGACGCTGGTGGACTCTATGTCACAGCACCTATAGGCCGGACTGGCCACACGTGGTGGCCAATGCCTATTAAGTGACTTTGTATTGGTGTTTCCATTTTTTTTAGTTCACTACTGTATATCAATGGACATGCTCACCAAACTGGAATTGTCATATACACTCAGGTTTGCTATTTCAGCAATAGATTTGCTTTTGCTGAATACACACATATAAGCACATAATGTTGTTAGATTGTTTCCTGTTTGAGAGTTTATTAAGTGATTCCAAAAAAGCGTTGAAATCTTGTGGTTCTCTGGTTTTTTGTTTCCACATATCATTCGACCTTTGTGCAGGTTACTGATAACTTGATGAGAAATGATGAGTTGTTTCACATATGGAAGTGCAGAGTAGTTTGTTAGTAAAGGTCACCAACTTAATCATCTAAGGATGCATCATTATTCGCGATATTTTTCAATTCAACTCCTCCCTGTTGATGGTGCTTGAAGAGCCCAGTGTCAGAATTTGAAGTTGTACATCCATGATTACTGTTGCCAAATGCCAGAGAGTAAAGTTTGATCACCAGTGTTCTGAACCACATTACAGCTCTGTTTTCACAAAATTAAATTGTTGAATGTTACGCCTGACTGGGCAATTCATTGAGATAAGATAATAGCCCAGCTACGATCATGTCATGCTCATTAATTTGAGACTTGGTGTTGCTTTGCAGTTGCAATTATTTTAATCTCTCTCATTCTCCCAATTCAACTTTTTTCTGAAATGTTGAATAATTTGATCACTGTCCTCTCTCGTCTATTGTAATGCTTCACTTGCTTTGCAGATACCAACAAAGTCTGTGCTTCCTTCAATTGCTAATCGGCCTCTGGTTTTGAAGCTTCTGAGGATCCAAACACAATCGATGGATTTTTTGACACGAATATTCCTCGAGAGGTAATTCTACATTCGTATTTGTTTTCGTTAAGCCCAGTCACACCTTGACGTTTTAGCCAGCTTATGCCGATTTTTGCAAAATTTGTCTAAAAGCTGGTACACGTCGAATACGTTATGGGTAAGTTTTGATAACATTGAGAGCACGCTGAAAAACACTGCCATACGTCGTAGTACGCTGGCTTTAAACGTTGTACTTTTCGGTTGTCCTCAAATTTCCATGCTTGAAATTTTAAGACTTATGCCAGCGTATGACTCACACGTTCCGCATAACGCTGGCCATAAGTTGTAGGCACGTCACGCGATCGTTGACACACGTCGACACACGTTACTTGTAAGTTACTCAAGTCGAACACGTCGAGGTAATGTTTAGCGTACCCGAAACTTATTTCTAACCAATGAGTAACGTGTTTGTAGGCGTTATGCGATCGTTGACACACATCGACACACGTTACTTACTTGAAAGTGCTCATAAGTCGAAAACATCAAGGTAATGGTTAGCGTCAGTGTTCCAGACTCCCTGTTTTTTTTTTTGTTTTTTTCTTCTTCTTCCTTCGGTATGATGGTGATGTTGACACTTCGATTTCTAGTGCGGTTGTAATATAATATAATTAATAGACTGCCGCTCAACGATTTAAATCATAACGCACTGTACACTGAACACCGTCATACCGAAGAAAAATAAAATAAAACCGGGAGTCTGGAACACTGACGCTAACCATTACCTTGACGTGTTTCGACTTATGAGTACCTTTCAAGTAGCGTGTGTCGATGTGTGTCAACGATCGCATATCGTGCGTACAACTTATTCCATCCGATGCGGAGCGTGTGTCATATGGCAAGTACGTCGTAAAATTTTCAACATGTTAAAATTACAAGACGTACTCCTTAATACGACGTATGATAGCGTACTTTAGCGTTTTATTCACGCATACCAAACTTATCCATACCGTATTCGACGTGCGCAGCGTTTTAGACGCATTTTTCAGAGGTCGGCATACGCTGGCAAGATCGCCAAGGTGTGACTGCGATGTTGACACTTCCATTTCTGCGGCGGTTATGATTTGAATCGTTGTGCGCAGCCTTTTAATAGGCTACGCACGTCATCGTCGGCGATGCGTGCAGCGCGCTATGCATAAGTTGACTATCGTTGGGCATAGGTTGTGAAGGCGACAACAGGTCAGCTTCGTTGGATAAGTTTTCTATAAGACAACGAAACGTTCTGTGTCCGTTACTAATAGTATGCATAGACCAATCGTTATGAATACGTCCGAATCTTTAAAAAAACATCAAAAGTTCAACGTAAGCCAGCGTTTAACATACATTTTAATACGTTGCATTGCTGGCTAAACGTCAAGGTGTGCTGGGCCTTTAGATGCGCAGACCTGTGGAAGATTGAATCAACAGCGGACATCAGGTTAGCATTCTGAGTGGTGAGGGGGAGCAGGCAGACAATAATGTGCAGAAGCATCAAAGCTTTGAGATTGGCAGGCAGAAGAAGGGGTTGGTATTCAACGTGCTTAGCAAAGCTCAGCAGTGGGTATGGAAACACATAGACTTGGGGACTGGAAGCACTCTTCAAGGAGTCGATAGTAGGCCATGAGATAATAAATCGATGGTTATCATGGTGTATGTGTTTTTGAAACAAATGGGTCTTGTGCAGGGGTGTGAGGGTGGGGGAAGGCTGGCTCACGACCTAATGGAGGCCCGTAATTATTCCTTCAATTTTTCATTTCTTATAATGATCATTTGTGACGATAAAACACGGGGGCAACTTTATTTTGTGTCTCCTCGAGGACGATTCCTTGCATGCCATTACCATGGGAGTCATACCCTCCCTCATAATTATACTACTGTGGGAACAATTTACATAATATCATCGCAGTGATGATGTATTGGGGAATTTAGTTTGAAAAAAAAATTCATATTCACCTTCATTCATTCAATTTAGAGTTCATGTGCACTAAAGTAGTTGTTAAATATCATAATAATCAATCAAGCTACCTTACGCTACGTTAAGTGTCAAATTATGGGCAAAATCACCCATAGGTAGCACGCACGTGTACTGCTAAACAAACCAAAAATGCATCCTATTCTCCTTTGCAATAACTGGCGAAATAATCATCGACAAAGTTCAGACTCCATTCGCCTCTTTGGTTGGTGATGTGATAAATCTGGACTCGTGCTGTCCATGCAGTTTCTCACTCATAAGGTCCCTTCAAGTGTCCTCATGATGATCCCGAAATTGTTCTTTCAATTGAAGCCAGAACTTAGCACTGAGTCGCAGGGATTAATACAGAACCAGCGCAAATAGTATCGCGGTTTGGATTAGTTACGAGTGAAAGCAAAAGAAATGCGATTTCCGATTGTCCAATGATATCCATCACGACGATCTGCGCGACATAATTGAAAGGGCGGATGGGGGGGGGTTACGTTCACCCAATGAACCACCCCACCCTACGCCCCCCCTGGAACCGCCATTTTATATATAGCATGTGTGCGTACATATGCATCTGTCTCCGTTTATTTTATTGTGTGTGTCTGTGCTGTCATAAAGCATAACATAAGATTCTCTTTGCTAATCTCCTCCCCCCCCCCAACTTACATCTTTCTCTTGCTTTCTCCCCCCCCCCCTCCCCCCCCTCTTCTTCTCTCTCTCTTCTCTCTCTCTCTCTCTTCTCTCTTCTCCCCCCGTCTTTCTCTTTCTACTCCTCCCACTCACACCCCTCCTGGAGTGTATAACGACGTATGGTGAGGCGTCACTCTTCCCACCCCTTCCTCACTGTCCCCCGCCCCTCCTTGCTCCCACACCTCCTCTACTGCCCTCTCTCTCTCTCTCTCTCTGTCCTTTCCTCGTTCTGACTCAAATAAATGCAGCACCTCCTTCGCATCTCTCCCTCTCTCTCCTCTCTCTCCTCTCTCTTCCTCTCTCTCTCTCTCTCTCTCTCTCTCTCTCTTCTCTCTCTCTCTCTCTCTCCTCTCTCTCTCTTCTCTCTCTCTCTCTTCCCCCCCTGTCTTTCTCTTTCTAACTCCTCCCACTCACACCCTCCTCCTGGAGTGTATAAGACGTATGGTGAGGCGTCACTCTTCCCACCCCTTCCTCACTGTCCCCCGCCCCTCCTTGCTCCCACACCCCCTCTCTCCTGCCCTCTCTCTCTCTTCTCTCTCTCTCTCTCCCTCCTCCTCTCTCTCTCTCTCTCTCTCTCTCACCTCCTCCTTGTTAATTGCAATGTTAAATTGCTTCTTCCTCTCGAGTGTGGGAAGTGATTTCGTGATTGCATAGAGTGTTTAAACTCTCGTTCATTTATGATTCATTTTACCTGAACATTTGGCCTTCAATGAGGATGCTGATAATGTGCTAACGAATGATGAGTTTGTTCACAGGTTGAAGTGGACATTAACAGGTCTGTATGGGGCGATCATTTATACTTTCCAGTGGTATGTCATGACTCCGATATTTTGATTTTAAAACCCTTCCCTGTTGGTCGATACCTGAAGAGTCCATGAAGGAGAATTTGTGGTTCCTTCTTTGTTTGGTGTGGCCATTGTAGAGGACCTAATGCTGACTACAATGTCTGCACCGAATAACAACCTTTTTTCTCAAGTGTTTCATTGACGTGCCTAGTTTTAACATTAATTGTGTTGCATTATAATCCCATCCATTGCAGTGTGGTGCTCATTATCCATGCACGTGAAGTGAAAAGCGGAGTTTAGCAATTGGTTCACGTCCGTCCGTCCATTTGTTTTAGCAATTCTCATGATCATGGAACAGCTTATTTAAATGGAATGCTATATTTTTTACAATCTTTATTTCATTTAATTTTATTATACACGGTATCATGTTCTATAACTGTCTGTTGGTTCAAGTACTTGGTGTTACTTCATGGTCTTTCGTGTTCTCCACATTCTATTATTCCAATTCACCTTTTCCTCTCATGCTGATGTAACTCAATGTGTCCCACGATCTATTATTGTCTTATACCCTGCGAAAACACAACCTATTTAATTGTCAATATTGTGAATCGGCCTCAAGTTGTGAAACCATTAGTTGATCCAAGGCCATTCAAGAGGGAGTTGCAGAAGCAAAGCACAGTGTACATGTCCTGAGGTTAGCATCCCTGAAACAATTTTTCTACCACTCGTTTTTCTTTCTCTGCATACATGGAGGTTCATGGAAGAGCAAAATGAGCTTCCACTTTACAGAATGACATTGGCAATGATTAGCAGGAAGACTACCTTGCACAGACGTGTTAAGGGTGGCAGGCAGGATAAGGTTTGGGTGTTTAACAATTGCTGCAAAGCTCTGTAATGGGTAAACGAGACACCATGAGATGGTTTTGCCTCTCACTCTTGAATGGCTTGAGAAAAGGACATGGTGAAACAGGAACAAGGTTCTTACTGAGAATTGGTTGAAGATGTTCTCTCATCTTTGCTGATTCTTCCATCTCTGCAAAGCTGCAACAAAAAAATACATGATTGTGAGCTAATTCCTTAAAAGAGGTGCAGTTCCTGGAGCTCCTCGGCCTTATAATTTCTCAGAATGAGACCACATTACTGAAGTGCTTCAATGGTCGGTCAATGACTCGGCGTTCTCCGCAAAGCAAAGTCCATTTGGCTGAGAGCTACTTGCAGTATATTTAGCCTTCATAACTAGAAAGCATCTGAAAATGCAAAGCCCATCCACATTGCTTTGTATTCAGACCTCTCTTTCTTCCATATGCTAAACATGATGGAGACAGCTCAAAAAATTCAAAAAAATGACGATGTTGGGCGACCATGATCTTATGATGTCAAAGCAATCAGCTTCAGTGACCCAATATGCGAACCCTGCGTAAACTGCAAGTGAATCAGCTGGAAATTGCCGATTTGTCACCTTGACCTTTGACCATTTGACCTCAACTTTTGACCTAGCTTTCGGTGAACCAATTCAGTAACCCGATATGTAAAAAAATTAATTTATGGTCAATCGGATGAAAATTGACGATTTTATGCGACTTTGACCTTTTGTCCAAGTTATTAAATTGGCTTCTCCATATTTTCATCATAATGCTTTGTTGAAGATTTGATGACAAAAGCTCAAAAGGTAAAAAAAACTTACGGCCCAGACAAACACACACACAGAAGTGATTGCAAAACCCCATCTCTCACTGCGTGGGGGATTGGCTAATAAAATAGAGTCTTCATCTGGGCTGATAAAGTACGAGTCCTCACAGGTCCTCACTCACTCTGTGTTACTGGAAGAACACGTATATCCTGGAGGAGCTGGGGTGGTTAAAAGGGGAGAGAGAGAGAGACAGAGAGAGAGGAGCTAGACTGGAGCTAAACTGGAGCTAGACTGGAGCTAGAGGCACCGATATTTCTGTGATGTGATCGCAACAAGTCTTGTGCTTTGTCCTTATCATGGTAGATATCAAGAGCATTGTTCCCTTTAAAATACAAAGATTCCAGCAAAGACAGATGAGATGCTGGGATGCCAACCATTGGGGAGAACAATGTCATTTGTTTCCAATAAATATGTGAAAAGGAAGATATCTTTCTCTGGAATAGAGTGGGGGATAAAGCTGTTCTAAAAGAAAGTGTGAGGGGACAGACCATCTTTCTTTCTTTATGAAGGGTTTGCACCCAAATTTTACATCATGCTTTATCCACCACAGTTATCTTACCTCTCTCAACATTTTTTTGTGAAATTTAATTGTGCTTATTTTTCTGCAATGCAGAGCTGGTGAAGTCTTCATAAAGACTAGTTTTCTCCTGTTCATGCGATATGAACCTGGGGCCACATTTTATCTATGTCTTTTGGGGAGAAGGGGGGGGGGGTGGGAGACCAAACAGGGCAAGGTTCCCATCGTGTGCTGCCTTTTTGGCTGCTGGTTGCATCATTGGTTTGGGGCGTGGCTATGCCGTGATGCAGTGCCCATATTACCAGTGTACTGGTACTCATTTCGCTGAGCCGACAGGCTGAGTCAACCCCCTCGTGTTAATTCAGTGGCCAACGCGGCTCAAACTCAGGACCCTAGGATCCCAAGCCACCACCCTAACCGCTAAGCCAACACCAGCCTCGGCAAGGTAAAGAATGTATAAAGATGTGACAATGTTGCATTCCATAAATAATGGCACAATGACCGAACTGGAGAATTTCAGAACAGTTTCTCCAACAGTGGTCACACAGTCACTTAGGAGTATATTCGTGCTTTTGTGCCACTCCAAGAGTTTGCTTAGAAGCTCTCTTTAGATGCTTGTACCTGCATTTTTGAGATTGTAATTTGAATTGAAAATTTACATTTTACTCTGTTTTGCTCTTAGTTGACATAAAACATTTTGTTTTGCAGAAAGAAACCCGTGGAAGCATTTCAGGACTCGAACAAAACATTTCTCTTCAATGGCGGCTTGAGGAGGAAGACTTTCATGATGGGGAGGGGATATGAGGCAACATCATGAGAACAAGTGGGAGGAGTTGCTTGAGTGGGAGAAGGAGCCTGAATGGTTGGAGTCATCTGAATGGGAAAATGAGGAGGATGAGGTGGAGGAGAAGCATGAGGCGGAGGAAGAGCATGAGGGGGAGATGACCGTGATGAGTCCTGTGAGCACACCTTCATGAGACAGAGCTCAAGCAATAAAAACTGGAGAAGTCCTTCAGAGTTCATTGCAAAACAATCTGTGAAATGAAGATCAAGGAAGTACAGGCAATGGTAGGAATGCTTTTCTCAAAATAGGACATGTTGAAGTTTATCTTTTTACCATAACATTTTATTGATTAAAAAACATGTATTCTGCCTTCTCTTGTAGAACAAATTTGATCAGTGTTCTTTGGTTCCCCATCAAAAAAGACAAGCTGCTCAGTCAAGACAGGTAATAAAGATATGTTTACTTTTACGTAAGGCTTAATCTCAAAGGGTTGGTTATCTTTACAGTGTCGGCTTTTTGAGAGAAAAAAAAAGCAAACAGAGATCGAAAGTAACACATGTTGATTCGAAATGAGTGAAAGTTTAATTTTTCTTTGTGTCACTGAAAGACATCAATCATTTTCTTCCCATTTTGTCACTGCTTCCTACAAGAACATTTGGAGATGATGCTGCATGCAGAGGAAACCTCAGCATGGTAGTCACTGAGCCATGAACAGGGTTTTGATTCAGGCTTCTCCACTTACAATGGAGACCAGAAAACAGATTGTTTCTTTGAACTGTTCACAATCAGCAATTCATCCCAAAAAATGAACATCACAAGTTAAACGAAAGTGAGATAACTGACTTAAAAAAAAAATTTTGGAACATGCGTCTGTAATCAAGATTTCCAACACTATTGTTTTCGACATTTGCTGTTTCAATCCAAAGACCTTGTGACAAGGCACTGACTTAACATCAAGAGCTTTCATGTTACATTCGTACCACATGGGGCATGATTACCTTTTCCCTCTTCATTCATTGGCACAAATTGGTATCTTTCCAGATTTTGTGCACCGTGGCTTGCTAGCATTGTTTGTAAATTTCATGCTGCAGTAAGCAACCCAGCCTGCAAGAGACACAAAGCCAAGAGCTGTCTCTGCACCAGCCGTACCTCTTACATCCCTTGCTCCCTACTATATCACCCCAACCCACTCACCCAGACTTGCCCGCTTTGACATGAGGGCATGTGACAGGATATCCATAACCTCTCTAACTATGAAGGTTACAGCACTATCTTTCAGCAGTGCATGAATAAACAGGGTATGTATCTCATCCTTATTACATGTAGAACAGTCCGAAGTATCCCAAGCAAAATGACGGATCAGTGAATGCTTGTTGAAGCATCATCACGATCGGTGTGAGCCAACCGTTCATTTGTTATAGCTGCACTGATGCCTCATAGATTTCAAAACAATATGATTGTTCTCTAATTTAGAATCTCAATGCTGCTTTTGTTCCTTTGCCTGTGATAACACCTTTGTAATGTCCGCGGGCGCAGTGAGACACGGAGAGAGTGAGAGCGTAGTCGTAACTCTGTTTATTGCTCCCCGGATGAACTACTCAGAGGCTCCAGCGGGCGCGTTAAGAGATATATGAACCCGCTAACCACGTGACTCTTATCATAAAGTACGCCATGCTCCCTCAGCACTCTATGCCCATACACCCACACTCCTCCCTCCTAAAATTATAATTGTAAAATGACTTATAATCACAAAATGACAAGCATAACCGACAACATGATACTAATCAAAAAGCATTGACCCTATGACCCAAAAAGCAACTCGTGACAAAAGGACACTAATCATCCAAAATCCCC
>JAXMNL010000362.1:7543-26134 GCA_035128595.1 Eptatretus atami | reverse complement strand
TGCAGCCTGTGGCTGCTGGTGCTATTAGTTGGAGCGGCTATGCGGTGATGCAGAATGCTCCCCCTATACACAGTACACGGTGGTGCTCATTTTGCCGACCATCGGATAGAGATGACCAGGGGCTGAGTCAACCGTCTTGGTTCATTTAATTCGCGGAACCAATCCAGGCGTTTAACCTCAGACCTAGCGATCCAAGCCGCCACCCTCACACGCAAGCCAACACCAGACTTCATAATGTATTCTCTACTGGCATGCCCCATGACAAACAGTAGAAAAATAAATAAAACAATGCGAAGCAAGAAGGTCAGATTATCGGACAACTCGAGACAATTGTGTCCACAAGAATTGTATCTGCACAATCAGTCAGCTTTTCATCGTACGTCGACCTCACAGTCCGGACAGCGAGATTGCTTCGTTTTTATGCGCGGAGAGATACGGCCGATGATTTGCGCCGTCCTTGCTTGCATTATTCGCCGCGGAGAAACATGTCCGCGGCGCTGCGCTGGTTCACGTCACCTCACTAAAATAATTTCTGATAATTGAGCAGTATGCAAGTCGAATTTACATACTCATTGAAATCTTAAACGAATATGCGGATTGCTAGAACTTGCGTTCGTTATGTGCCAATTCACTCTTTCGATGTCCTCCGATTATAATGAACGCCCGGGAATTTCATCGCCATTTTCCTCCTGCTCGTCCTGACTTCGGCTCACTGCTAAGGCCGTATTTCATTTCCAAGCTGCGCCTAGCAAAAAAACCTTTTCCCCCAACCTTTTTCCCGCGACTCACGTTTATCCACAATTCTTCCATGTGATTCAGACAAAAAAATCCTTCATGTCTCCACCACTCACTTTCGGCACCAGACAAATGAAAAGTCCGCTGCCATCCATTATTCAAAAACCATAAGTTCGATTTTTTAAAGCAGAAAGAACGAGGATTGAGTCGAATCAATCAAATGTGGAAGAAACACACAGAAAGCCATAGAATCACGTAGACCACCACCCGATAATTTATGGCGCAGCCTTTTGTAATGCCTGAGTTGACGTCATGCGGGTTTCACGCACCTTTACAGGAGAAATATTTAGAGAGCGTTCCGAAGAGCGTTTGTTTTTTCCAAATATTACAGACAAGCGGAGGAAGTAATTGCTGAAAAAAACATTGCTTCAGGATTCTGAAATACCGAAGACTCCGAACACCTTCCTCTGAACATATATAAACTAGAACGGCACCTCAAGATAGAGAACGACCATCACCTTCGCCAACGCTTTACATCCCCCCCCCCAGAAACCGTTGATTGTGAGAGCGTATTCTAACTCTCCCATACCAGCATCTGCCACTCCTCATAATGCGTTTATGATGAGCATTAAAACAATTAATTCTGTGTCATATACGTATATCACAAGATTGTCATTGAATTACACAACATTTAGCATGGTTGCATGCAAATTGGATAAAAAATCGCACCGCACTTTGCAAAAATGACGATTATTGACCTTATTCATGACCTCGACCTTGAACCTTTTGTACTCTTAATTTTATAATTGGTATTAAGTTAGTGGGGAAAGAAAGTAACATTTTTTGGTGTCTCGGCTGTTTCAATGCAAATCGGATAAGAAATTGACCGTGTTATGACTAAAACCGCCACATTTTGCACATGTCGTGACCCCCCTGACCTTTGACTCCCAACCACTAATAAAGGGATTATTACGTCATTGTGTCATGTCACATATCACAAGATGGGGCATTGAAATTCTGAACATTTTGGCCATTAGTTGCATGCAAACTGGATCCAAATTGACCGCGCTATTTGGTAAAAAGACGATTGTTGACCTTTTAAATGACCTTGAACCTTTGACCCCTCGCTTCCCAAAATCTCAAATTCAAATGGCTCCCTTCGGATAATAACCCAATCATTCCCACCAAATTGCTGCTTACGGGATTTCAGTTCAATACTTTTGGAGTTATGCGAATAACCAACCAAACATCACATATTCACAAATAAATAACAATAAATAAATACAACAGCGATCAAACAATAAACCTCCGCCAACAAAGTTTGCGAAGGAATGAATTTCAATATCTTTGCGTGTCAGGGGACCATTTAACAAAATCGAATTTACTTGAATCTTTTTACCGACCCAACTGTATCAATCAAGTTTTGTCATAAATCCGTTCATTACTGTTTGAGATCATCGTGTAAAACTGTGCAGTGTACTTATGTATTGTTTTGACGACCCTCATCAATGTGAGAAGAATTAAAAAAATTTGGGTATTTGGATCCAATCTGAATCTTTCATCCAAAATCGAATCGATTCGTTCTTCAAGCACACATTCAACCTGCCCACCAAGTTTTGTCCGAAATCCGTCTGTAACCTTTCTGAGATGTCGCTATATCATAGTTATTGGCCCTATCTCTCAATGGAAAGAATGACTAAACATAATTTTCCTGTTATCTCGATAATGGGATCTGCGATCTTCACTAAATCAATCCTTCGGTGGCGGATGGAAAGATCATCCAACAGTGTCATGTTTTTTCTGTTGTTTTTTTCAATGAACACAAATAGTTCACAGTGAATTAGCTGTTTCCATCATTTCAAATTCCCTGTGCCATGGAAAACTCTTTCTAAAATTACAGGTTAGTGGAAAAAAATGGAAACACCTGTGTAAATGACGGACACCAAGTATATGAAGAGCAACTGCTTCAACCACAGAGTGTGGCCCATGTACTCTGGAGAGAAAAAACATCATGCCAGCCAAATGCGGCAAACGTGTGCGGAAGCACATACTGCAGGATCGTGATGTCATGCATGGAATTTGAAGTTCCAGGCACAAGCAGGGCGAGCAACTGCAGGATCAAATTGACTAAATTTCAACCTGGGGAGTGAGCAGCCAGTTCCAATACAAAAACCAATCTGCTTGAGAACTCCACCAGACTGGGATACCACTAGCGACGGCGCAGCGATTCTGGCCACGCACTGCACAAACCTTCAATACTACATACCTGGCAATGACAATCGTGAGCCGAGTGGGTGCAAAAAGCTGAGGACCAAGGACTACCGAGCATTGGAGAATTGTGTGGTGCGATCAGAGGAATCGTCCTTGCTTCCACGCTTTCTCCTGATATCAATGATGGACTGAGTGCCTATCGTATGGGCGGCACCGAAGATCCTAACTGCAACCCTGCAGTGGCGCCTCTTTCTCCACTAAAGAATCAGCTAGAAAGTTGCAGTGCACTGTGCTACTTATCGTCAAGTGGCCTTCGCAGTGGGTGCGCGCACATCCTCTCTCTTGGTTGCAACAAGTCTATTCGCCTACCAGAAAGCCCAAGTTCAATGCCCATATCTGCTCACCACCTAACAGTCGGAGCAATAAACAGAGACAGGAACATGATACCCAAGTGCAGTGACGAATACTTTGTCTCATAATGACGCTGCGTTGACGGGATTCCCTCAATTATCATGGGGAATCAGCTTATTGGACACAGCTCCAGCAACTCCTTGGGCATGGGTTCCCATCAGAGTGATCAGACCAATGGTAGTGTGTAACCAACCCCGCCATAGATCTCGCCGCAATTCCGGTCTGCCGAACCTCAGGAGATGCTGCAAACGATTTGTCCAAAACGCTTGAGCTCAGATCTGATAACAGAGGACAGGTGATCATCCTCTTCTTTAGGAGTAGGACATTCCAGGCACCCACCGATGGACCGCCTCAGGTTAACCCAAGGGAGACTGAGCCGTCTGGGACGACACCTACAAGCACCACTCCGACGCCACATTACCTGCAATCTGACCCCGGGGAATGCTTACCCCGTGTTTCCCTCCCTATTTATCAAAGCATGGGCGGGTCCGAAAGGCTTTGCCCCAATCCAGTCATCCGGTGAGCTGCCCTGCGAAGGCAAGCTGCACAGGATGGCTACTGCCCACGGAGGGGTTTCAGGATTTCTTTTGCGTTTGTATGTATTTGTGATGAAGGCATTTTTTACTGTGGCCGGAGTGCAAATCCATGCACCAACCTCCTAATATTGACAGGTAAACCCAACTGCAGCAGGAGGACGTCCGCCAGGTCACAGTTGGCACTACCATATGGATGGCCGTATCGCTCACAAGGAGTCACTCCCCCATTGACAAGGTTCGTTTTATCCCTGCATCGGGTGTGCCAGTCCAAAACACCCTCCTCACCAAAAAAACCCTGCGGGAGATGTTTAGTCGACGACAAACCCACCATGGAAACAGGTTCAGTACAGGCTTTATAATCGGACCTACCTTACAGGGCTGTCGCAAGTCACAGATCTGAATCTGACCTGAATACATAACCCACACTCCAACTTGACCCACATCTACCACAATACCATCGACCATCCAACCAAAAAAACCTGGCAACAACTGGGACAGAAGGACCATTTGGTATGTGAGGTGACCGATTAAGTCGAATAGACCACCTGACAGAACAACAGAAGTTCCTCTGGCTGAGATGAGAGAACCTGACAGCAAGGACAACCAATCTCTGCAGCACTTTAACAAATCTGACGGTTTATGGGAAGAGCTGGCCAGACGGAAGCCACCCTGAGAAATGGCACATGACAGCAATGCCGTGGAGTTTGCAAAAAGGCATGGTGAAGAGCCTGAGAGCTTGAGGAGAAAGATCTGTGGTCTAATGTTGACAAAAATTGAACTATTTGGCATGAATGCAAAGCACTACGTCTGTCAGAAAACCGAGCACAGCTCATCACCCATTTAACACCAATCCCCGACCGTTGAAAGCATGGTGTAGGCAGCATTATGCCACTGGGGAATGTTTCAGTAGTAAGAACTGGGAGACTTGTAAGGATAGAGGAAACGATAAATGGAACCAAATCCAGGCAAAATCCTTGAGGAGAACCTGCTTCAGAGTGCCAAAAGACCTTGGACTCGCGTCGAAGATTAATGTTCCAACAGGACAATGACCCCAAGCATGCAGCCAAAGCAACACTGGAAATGGCTTCAGAACAATAATGTGAACGTCCTTGAGTGGCCCAGCAAAGTCAGACTTGAATCCATTGAAAATCTGTGAAAGACTTGGAATATTGCTGCCTGCTCACAGATTCTCCGCATCCAACTGACAGAGCGTGAGCAAATCGGCACAGGAAGAAAGGGAGAAACTCCCCAAAATCCAGATGTGCAAAGCTGGTTACAGACACCCAAGAAGATTTGAAGCTGTTATTTTCAATACAATTTGTAAAAAAATTTCCCAAAACATGTTTTTCACTTTGTCAGATATGGGGTATTTTCTGTAGATCGGGTGAGAAAAAATTTTATTTAATCCATTTTAAATTCAGGCTGATAACACAAACAACATGTGAAAAAGTTCAAGGGGTGACTGTGAATACTTTTTGAAAGCACTGTGGGTTTCTGAAGGTTATTACAACTTAAAGTCGGGCAATTTGGCAACAGGAGATGATAATGCACAAGAAGCATCAATTGTTTTTTTGAGTAACAGGTAGGGACAAGGGGTCTGTTTCATCCGAGAGTAGGTCAAGCTCATCAGTGGATTTATGAGACACACCGTGGGTGGTGATTGCCTGCAGTCTTTGAAGGACTCAAGAAACTGGTAGAAAACAAACAGAAAAGAAAGATCAATTGCAGGGTAATGGTTTTTTTTAATTGAATGCAAAACTTTCTACAGTTAATTATTAACCTCCGCACATCGAAGATCGGAGGTTACTGTTTTCACCCCTTTCTGTTTGGTTGTTGTTTGTTTGTTGCTGAACAGTATTGCGGAAAAAACGCCTCGACGCGATTCGACCCACGAAACTTGGCTGGGGGCTGAGGTATGGTCCAAGGACCAATGCCATTAGGATTTTGGACGTGGTGCAAAATCCAACCTTTGGCCGCTACGGCGGCCATTTTAAAAAAATATTTGAATTTTTTTTTTGCATCTACATGTTTTAAGTTGATTTCCAACCCCCCCCCCCCCCCCCCCCAAAAAAAAATGTTGGAGAAAAGAACTATAACTCTGTCAGCACTGTTGATGTCATATTTACATGAATAAGATTATAAGGTTCACTTTGAGTGACCCAGCAGGTAGATTGGCGCGCGGAGGTTTTGCACTCTACCGAGTGACTCCCCCTCCAGTTCTTTTTGTTTTTACCCATTTAATCTTCCCTGTGCATGAACATGTTCTTCCAAATACAATAATGCAAATCAACTGCCTCATTAAACTGATTCTTAGTCACAAAGCCAGACCATTCAGGCCTGAGTATGTCGATTTGGAAAAGAATTGGTGTTCACTTGCTTCAATCCTTGAGATTGTTGGAGAGCTTGCAAATGCTGCTTAAAACCCATTTCTTTTTTGATATATTTTTTTCCCCAACTTACATTCGTGTTCAGGCTGGTTGGCTGATAATATGATTTATAAATGGTGACAGTTGCTTCACCAAGTTAATATGGTAACCAGTTTGTCAGTGAAAGCTTTTATCAGTTGAAAGTGCTCCAATCTTGTCATTATTTTCCAACGATGAAACATCTATTGTTTTCATTGCCTGTTATTCTGCAGAAAACACACAAATAGGACCTCTTCCTCCTCCTGGCCATTACAGCCGGTGGTTCTAAGCCGCGTGCGGGAGCAGAAGGTCCAAATACATGACATGCTCTTCGTGAAACAAGTAATTACCCCGCGCATGCAAAGTGAAAAAACAAAATTTCGTATTTGAAGCAAAATTGGTTCATGTCCATCAATCCATCCCTTCTTTCTTGTCATCACTTATTGATCAAGGAACAAGGCTTTGTATAAATCTCATGTTATATTTTGAACATGAATCGTAACATGAATCGGAAAAACAATTCTTAAGTTTGTTCATGACTGTACTTTTCGCTCTGAACTTGTCCGACTGCGTATTCACAGGTGTGAGGACAATATTTCTTACTCCCTTTGCTGCCTGGACAGTCAAGGAAAACTGAAAATTCATTCCAAACAAGACGTGTACTGTTTTTATGGATGTTATAAAGGACAGAAACAACAGGCCTGAAGGATCTTAACCGGAACATGTTAGATCGGAGTGCATGTAATAGAACTTGAGGCAAAACGGCTGCTAAAACCCCGGAATGTATTTATTTATATGCCATTAAACCTCTTCAAGCCATTTAATTTGAATATAATTATCGAACATGAACACGTGTAGACACACAATCGCCTTTCATGAATGCTTCAAGAACCATCTAAATCAGACATATTAAGCAAGACAGAGGGTGTGGCATGTGAATGCGTGCAAGTATCGGGGTGAAGAAGAGCCGCCCATATTGCGACATGTACCATGCTGATTGACGCTGGCATTCTATGCGTGATAAATAAATCCTCCATCTCCTAAATTGCTGCTTAACATCGTCTTATTGCCAATTATATCAAGGTTTTCTATATAAGACTACTTTGGTGGCCACTAAATTTCCGGATTTTTTCAATTTATCTTCAAAATCATTATGTTATCAAAATTAATGTACAGTATATACAACACTGTGTGGGGTTTTCGTTTCTTTGAAATCGTTCGAGTTTATACTTATGTTTTTCCCCTCCAAATTCTCGGGGCGCATTGCAAGAGTGAAAATACAGAGGTTATCAGAATGAAATTGCTAACTGGGACGGTGCAGCAGATGATAACTCACAGAAGCATCAAATTTTTTTTCAGATGACAGGATAAAGGGCAGGGGTTTATTGAGAGTAGTTAAAACTCATCAGTGGGTCGTGGGAGCCACCATGGACAGCCTTTGGTAAGTAGTCTCGGACTCGAGAAAACAAATAGGAGACTAGAAGGCACTTTGGGGTGACACATACCTCAGCCAAGCATAACATTTTACGTTTTTGTAGCCCACTGATCGGCCGGAAATCTACATTCAGACCTTAAACAAAATCTATCAGCTTGTTCTGGTCACCTACACACTCATCCACCCAAGTTTTGCCATAAAATCATTCAACTTTTTGAAATATCATTGCATGAATTCGTTTTAACCCCCATACTGTCTCAACTTGTGAAGAATTACTTTTAAATTCCAGCCATCCAGATCCAGAATCTTCACCAAAATTAATCGCGCTTCACCTTGTCAACACACCCAAACTTGTCTTCCCAAGTTCGTCCAAATCTGTCCACAACGTTTTGAGATATTATGCTTTATATCGCTTTTGGTCCCATCTCTTAATGGTGAAAGACATAGCGACTTAAAAAAATTCTTGTACAGATCCGGAACCTTCACTTGAAACCCGAATTCAAGTCGTCCTTGGGCACACCACCCCAACCTGCCGGCCGAGTTTCATCCGAATCCGTTCATAACTTTTCATAATATCTTGCGTATTACGATATGTTATATTAGTTTTTGGGTCCCATCTCTCGATGGTGAAGAATCATTTAAACCGAGAATGGCACTCAGAAGGAGGCGCGGCATACCTCCACCAGGCTGAACAGTTTACGGTTTTTGTATTCCCCAATGATAGGTCTGGATTCTGAATCAGACCTCACCAAAATCTAATTTACTTGTTCTTTTCTACCGACCCAACTTATCAATCCAAGTTTTGTCGTAATCCGTTCTTTACTGTTTGAGATATCGTGTTATACTGCTGCGCTACCTTGTGTATTATTTTGACTTCTCTATCATGTGTGGAAGAATTAATAAATTTTGCCGTATTTTTGGATCCACCATCTGAATCTTCATCAAATCGAATCGATTCGTTCTCATCCACACATTTCAAACCTGCCCAACCAAGTTTTGTCGTAATCGTCTGTAACCTTTTGAGATATTGTGCTTATATATAGTTTTGGCCCCTATCTCTCAATGAAAGAATGGACAAATAATTAATTCTGGTATTCTGGATATTGGATCGTGCGATCTTCACTTTAATCAATCCGTCGGTGGCGGATGAAAAGATGTCACAGTGTCATTGTTTTTTTTTGTTTTTTTTTTTCAATGAAAACAAATGTTTCACAGTGAATTATGGCTTTTGTTTTTGCGTATTTCAACTTCCTTAGCCATGGAAAACTCTTTCTAAAATTTACAGTAGTGGACAAAAATGGAAACCACCTGTGTTGTGAGAGGGACACCAAGATATTGAAGAGCAACTGCTTTAACAGAGGTGTGGGCCCCGTTTACTCTGAGGAAACGCAGATCATCAGCAAAGGTGCAACAGTGTGCGGAAGCACATACTGCAGGATCATTGATGGGTCCATGCACATGAATTTGAAAAGTGCGCATGGCAAAGGAGGGCGAAAAGCAACTGCAGATCAATTGACTGTAAATTTCACCTGGGGAGTGAGCAGCCCACAGTTTCATCAAAACGGTCGGCGGAAGAACTCCCACAAAACTGGCGATACCATAGTCGGTTGTTTCCAAGTGCACAAACCACTCATCATAACTGCAATGCACATCTGCGAGTTCTAGTGCTGCAAAAAAAAGCACTGAGGGAAAGGACTACGCTGTTATGACTTCTCCAGACCGGACCCGAGGTAATGATGACAGAGTCAAGATGAGGATCCTCGGAAATTACCACGGTTTTATTATCCGAAGACCACACGCAAATGCGGAATGCGGACTCAAAGGCCCCTCAAGTCAGGGCAACTCCGAATCACATTAGATTATGCTTCAAAACCATCACATATATAATCACACAAAAGCAGAACTGGCGTGCTGGACATAAAAGTTGAGTGCTAAGGGATAAAGAAATAAAAGAAATAAATTGTGGCCAGGTGAGCGTTTTCCCCTCCCTAGGGGCCCTAGGGAGTGAAAATCGGTCAATTCTCAGGTATGCGACTCAATACTTTTCCAGAGCTTCCTACATTGGCACATGTTGATAGCATCTTCGCAAACTAAAGACCTTCCAAGCACCTCCCTTTACACTCCCTCCACACTCGGCATCCTGCTGATTAACAAAGGCAAAAACTCTAGCTGCAATGAACTAAGAGTAGGAATGTGTGGGCAGCATGCACTGCAAGGTTTACTTCCTAGGTCCCACGCTAAGGGGCACGCTGCCGCAGAGAACACAGGCAAAGGCTGATAAAAGGCTATCCAAAGAAACAGTTGGGTGCTGTCAAAAACAGTTGGGCAACATGAAACATTTAAAGCAACCATTTTTAAAGCCAAGGTATTGAATGCCTGACAGCTGATTAAGTACACAACTATTGATTAAATATTCAACTATGGCTCAAATATGACCACTTAGCATATCATCATCATAACAGATTCCCTCCTTGGTCACTATTAGACCATACCCAGCCAACCTGATACTCAAACAACTGATGGTGGACCCCTATTTGGTTCATGTAGCAGCTACCCCTAGGCCCCCGCCTGCCTGCCAAACGGGCATTTGACGAATGCCCGTGGATAAGCCATCAACATTCTCCAAATGAAGAAGTCCTCAGACTCGGTTGTTCAGGTTACCTCCGTTACCTTTTGTCTTTCCCCTTCTCGTCCCTACTCACTGCACATGTTTCCCTGGTTAAGTTGATAGTACACAAATTCTTATGCCTAAGTCCACACCATGATAAAAATGCAATACTCTTTTATGTTTGAGCAGCAGTTATAATACTTATCATTTAAGGCAATTTACATAAAGCGCAGTAGCAAAGTAACCACAGCAAGGCACGCGGTTTATGTAAGGCTCGTCCACGCGCCAGGGTCAACATCTATGCACTAGAAGGCAAAACGGACAAGCACCTCTTCTCCTGGGTTAGTTATCTGTGATTAACAAAGGAGGAATTGTTGTAGACCCTGGCCTAGGTTTCCATGGTGTATGACGATCTACTGGGGTCCCCCTGAAGGGCGTCGTGAGTTCGCTCCCCCTCCCCATTACTGGCCGAGTCGTCCCATCAGACGAGTTCGCTGTTGAATTGATTATAATGGGCCTGGGTGAGGGCTGACGCTGTGCAGCATGTTCTCATACATAATTTGTAATAAAGAAGTTTGATTAGAAATACTCCAGAAAATCACACACTACGATATTAAAAGCGCGGCGGACCCAATTAGGCGCAACAACCACTCCCAGCCCTGAAGATCGACTTCCACCATGCGTAACCCTTCCTCTCGTTCCACTCGATGCCTTTAGCTGAGAACTTCTACCACCTTTTTGATTCGGGCCACCGCTACGCATTAGTTATTGTCCCGGAGGGTCCGAATCCAGACACAACATTCCCCTTCAAATCATCTCCGCATACCCTGCCTGTTCCGCCAAGAAGCATGGTCTAAAGCTACTCTGTTCTGGCATTTACCATAGCACGCAATTTGATACTAACATATCTGTTAATTCTGTATAGTAAAGCCATGGTTACATTACCTAAATACTCCAAAACTTGCCGAAAGCTCATCTATTCTAATGCTATTAATTGTTAAGTACCGGCATGTGGCATGAAAAGACCAATGGGCCTTCTTCCCACCAGAATGTGCCTTTGATAACCCCTAAGCGTGTTGAGTACACCAAGCCCATCCCGCTGAGATCCATCGACTCCTGGATGCGCTGCTGTCCGATTGGTACCGTGGTTTGGACAGTGGTGTTGGTTGAAAAGTGTTCTAATCCTGCTATCCGGAAACACAAGCTAAAAATAACAGCTCCCTGCCACCCTTTTGGTTAGTAGGGGTAAGGCCTTTGTCTCCGCCAGGACCAAGTGAATACCTTTTGGCAGGGATCATCCCGTTATCGTGAATGCTTAAGGCTGCTTTTATTGTGGAATGTTACCTTGCTCCTCCACCCTGGCGTGTCCGGGGTTAAACAGCGATGACTTCCTGGGTCAGCCGATTTCGAGGGAAGTTGAATCGCGCATGTCTGACTTCCCATGCTGATTTGCGCCCCTGTCCTGCTAAAACAGACCGCTCCCCTGGTGTTCTACTACCATAGAGGGAGATGGCACAACCATTACATGACCCGCACTCGGGTTTTTCCCCTGCATAAGATCCCGTTGGTGTTATAATTATCGAAGCTGACGGTCTTAAGCTTCGGAGTCCTTCCACTGGTCCGGTTATATGAATTGAAGAAGGTTAATGTTAGCACCAAAAAGAGGAAGTCCGTCATGAGGTCAGAGGGCTGGCTTAGGCACACCCAGCATTCACTCCGCGGTCTCAATGTTTGCTATCTTTTGTGGTTAGGGGCTACAAAGGTATTCGGGTGGGCCTGTTGGCGGCCCCTGTCCTGCGTCATAAAAGTGCATCCAGTTACCTCCGTGCTGCATGTGCGTTGCTCCATATAACGCGGCAAAACGTATTTCTACCATTGTGTCCATTTTGTACTTGTGGAATTCTAGTTATCAGACTCCGCGGGCTGGCCCCATTCAGTATCCTTGGTCTGTGTAGGACCCTTTTTGTTACCTTCTCTGGTTTTCCTTTACTTGTCGCAGCTACCAAGAGATCTACAACCCCGGTATCATGCAAGTACCATGCGATGGGCACTTAAGTCCTTATGCCGCCTCTTACCAAGTCACGAGACCCATCTGCTAGCGCATGCAGGGCATTTCTATTGAGTTGTTGAGGCGGAGCAGTGGTGGCCTTTCGGCTCTACTTGGGTGTGGAGTCAGTGACGAAAAAAAGGTAATTGCGGTGCGGTTGACTGAAAAAAGACTCCTATACATGCTGTCTAACTCCTCTGTTATGGGTTAGCTCCAAATTTTGCAATTATTTCTTGCTGTCGCCTCTCTAGGTACTTCTCTTCTGCTTCGCTGCAAAAGATGTGTTGAATTCACTTCCCTTTTTTCCGCCAGTTTCCCCTTCCGTCAGTCGAGGTGTGGGAGGCGTGTATGGTTCCCGGCGGCCTGCAGACTGTCAGTTTGTGTCTAGTACAGGGCCTCTCCCGCAAGAGGAGTAGCCGTCAGTACCAGAGTTGCATTGTCGTGTCGGTCAAAGGATTCTGTCGCTGTCTCCGGTATTACAATGTTTCATGTTTTCTGTACCTGCCTGTTTCCACGTCCGGCAGGGGGTGCCACTGCTCAGGTTCTGTGCCCGAGCCTGGCGGCATCGTCCACCTCTAGCGCTGGTTATTCCAGGCATCTCGTTGTCTATTGTCTTCCGCGTCCCTGGTCTGGCAGGGCGTCTGGCTCTGCCTGCAATGGTGCCTTCCGGCACTATCTCACCCTGTCTTGCCGCGGTCCGCGCTCCGTCCTGGTTTGCGTGCGCGTGGAGGGGTCCCTGAAGAGATATCAACGTCTTACCACCTCGTCGTCGTCATATCACTATATCTCCGCGTAAAAACACCAAATCGGACCACTGTCCGAACCCTACTGCTGGAGGTTACCCTCTCCGGTTCCCTGTTTCGTCGGCCTCCTGGGCGCTCGCTTACAGTGTGAGTGGTGTATCCATGCACTCTTACCTCTCACTTTGACGGCGGCGAGAGCTGTCGGTCAGAGTACAGTGATAGGGTCCGGTCCACTATGGGTATAGCTCAGGGCGTTTTTGCTGCAGGAAACTCTTTCACCAACTCGTTCAGCGGGTTGCGAATCATGTAACGGCGGTCTCCAGCAAGGTATCGGGCAATGCTTCGTGTAACCTGCGCAGCTGAAAAGGTCTCTAATGGTCTAGCAGTGAGTGTCCTGCTCAATAATTCATCATCCGTCCCGGCTCATGCATGAACCAAATCCAATCCTCCCATATCTGGCGGCGCGAGGCCTAAACTGCATAGGACGTCCCCCAGTTATTATTTCGCTGCGGGCGAGAGCCCCCTCGTGGACGATTATTTGCGTAGCGCTCTGCAGCATTTTCATGAGTGCTACCGCAGTACGGTTCTGGCCATGGCATTGACTGGGCCCCTCGCAGCAGTTTGGATAAGCGTGCCTGCTTATAGAGTTATGGTTTCTTCCCTTTCTTAACTGCCCCTTGCTGACTGAGGGGTGGTACAGACAGTGTAGTTACTGTGACTTACAACATCTCCCACAAGCCTAATCGGCTACCTTTGCCATCACTTTGCCGCTAAAAGACCCCTCTCCTTGCGTCCGATGATAGTCGTGTTGGAATCCCAAATCGCAGGAAGCTTCACTTCACCCGGATAAAAGCCAGTTTTGGCACTGTATCAGCTTCCCTGGTTGAGTGGCAACGGCCTCTACCACTTTGGAGAAAACATATCTCCACGATTACCAACACATATTAGGTGAGCTGTTTGTATGCCAGGCATTTTTCCATACAAGAATCCATCTGTAGTGTTGGAAACGCGTCCCAGAACCGGTGGGTTTTGTGCTCCCCGTTCTGGCGGCATTTACTTCCTATTATGATCTACCACAGGTCGCCCACCCATTGCTAACCAACTTCCGTTGCTTGCTGATTCGTCCATACACCCTGGGGCACTTCCAGCGGTTTGCACGAATAATTGTCCACCACTCCTACCCGAATACAGATGCCTGATTATTCCCATCATGGCCGCTGCCGCTGCATGTGCAGTTGACGGCTAACCACGCCGACTCGCGTAGCAGATATCGGGTACAAACGCCTATTTCGCTCATCCACCCATTACTCCAGTGTGGTGTTTTGCTTTGCACCTCCTTCAACCCTCCATGATTCCTGTTCTTCCATAGTTGCGAAGGATCTGTAGAGTCCTTCACTGTTCTTGCCGTTTGAGGGCCGTCTACCATTGCTCCACGCTAAAGTTCGGTTGTGGGTATGCGGCGTTCGCCTCCTCCTCATTCGAGCAACTGCTTTTTGCCGCTAAATCTGCTTCTTTCCTCGTGCCTTTTGACACTTGCATCTGGTTCCCTCCTGTGTGGCTTATGCATTTAAATCACTGCAATCTGCTGCAGGCTCTTGTGCATCACTGCTCGTATTAGTCCTGATTTGATCAGGTCCCCGTGTCGAATAACCTTCCCGGAGGACGTTCTTAAAGCCCCGCGCGCCAAGGCGCCAAATGGCGGCGGAGTCATTTGTAAGATGCCCCAGGCATATCTGGAATCTGTGTATATGTTCAATGTTCTTACCGCACCCAGCTCCACACCCACATATCAGCCGCTTCGAGCTCACTTGTTGGGCTGAAAATCCCTTTGTAGAACAATTGTTTCCTCAACGGTGGCGGCTTATGGTGGTGCATTACTGCCAAAAGCTAGCGATCGTTTTTTCACATCGGTTCCTTTTCTCAGCCGCTCCATCTAACGAACAATCTCCCAATTCCGCATTCTCGATCGGGAGCTTCCTGAATAGGTCAGCGCTACCTTTGTCTCTTCCACCAGCACTCGTTTCACACACATGTGCCTCTCCCCTTATTGCCCGTTCGGCATTAGGGAGGCTGAGGGTTCAGCGGAAAAACATCTTTCGACTCGTCTTTATATTAGTTGCCTGCAAAAGTACCAGATCACTATAGTGAAATACGGTGCCGACCATGCCTCGCGGCATATTGCTGTTGTGATCCTGCATCGCGTTGTAACGTACGTCGATCCACAGCGCGCCACATCGCATGCGGCACTTTCACGGTCATGCGGTCGCACCCAAAAACCAGCCGGTCGCTGTTGGCGCGTTACTGCGTATTGTGTTGCTGCCGACTGCCCGTAAGCACCCAGGATAGCCGGCGGCAACCGGCGTCCAAATGGTTACGGTAGTACGCAATTGGGGCCTATTTTGCCCTCCGTGTTCTTGCTTTCAAAACACCGCTTGGCGAAGCCCTCCTCTTTCCGTGGATGAATAGTCGTGCAAGCGAAGATCATAGTTCGCGTAGCCCCAATGCTGGTGCCTTGCATAAGCGCCTGCTTCAATGTTTCAAAGTCTTTGTCCGCCACCAATTCGTCCATGAGCACTCTTATCTCCTTCTGCCTCCTTTTACTCATGTCGTTACAGTGATCCGCGCCCGAACCGCATAATCAGATATCCACTGCCGAGCACTAACCTCCGTCATCCCGAGGAACTGCGCCGCAATTTTGTCGCAATGTAAGCTGGGTTTTGGGTGCTCTAAGGATCGTCGTCCACCCGTTTCAGCTCCTAGGCTTCTCTGTCCTTGCTCCAGTATATGCTCCCAAGTACGTCACTCCTCGGCTGTGAGAACTCAATTTGTCTTTGCTGACTTTGTGACCCTTTCGGGCAGAGAGCTTGTTAACAGCACGTACAGAATGCTCCGTTCACATTCGTTTGACTGTCCGAGCACACCAACAGGCATCGTCCACATACTGTATCATCACTGATCCTTCCGGGAGCTCTATGTCCTCCAAGTCTTCCTTCAAAGCCTGCTCGAAGCAAGCAAGCGTTGGACGTATTCGCAGAACCCTTGCTAGCCAGTACAGTCCAACGGTGTATTGTTTGTCCGCGTAGTTAAAGGCAAAACAGTATTGCGACTCCTTGGCTAACCGGTATTGCTAAGGACGGCCGAGCACAAA
Source organism: Eptatretus atami (assembly GCA_035128595.1). Taxonomy (NCBI): domain Eukaryota; kingdom Metazoa; phylum Chordata; class Myxini; order Myxiniformes; family Myxinidae; genus Eptatretus; species Eptatretus atami. Next base: position 9,855 of record JAXMNL010000362.1, on the reverse strand, counting down.
TCTACCAGGAGAAGTCGCGTTATTGCAGTGGCGGCAACCCCTGCAAGTATCGTAACCGGGTGTGGTACCACGGGAAAGGACGCTTTCACGCACTTATTCACTCGCCCGCAAAATCCTGTACGACCTCCACTTTGTTTCCCCCGCGGCCTTCGTCCACCGGCAGGATTGGATAATGTGTTACATTGGCTTTTAAGTAGGATATTATCACCCCTTGTCACGTAACGATGCTATAACCGGAAGCGATCCCCTCTATTTGCCTCTTGCCGCAACGCGGTATTGAGGCCACTCGAGAGCAGGGGTATCCCCTCCTTTATCCTGGAACATGGACACGGCGTTGGGCGGCCAGCCCACTCTTGTCCACATGCATTCGGGATGTCGTCTGTCCATAATTTCGACGGGTACTTCCTGTAATCTTACCTCCGCTTCTCGCTTTCTTCTGTTGGCTGGCGGCGGTGGCCTTTCGCTGTTCAATCTCGCTGCCTTTCTAGGCATGACCATGTCACAACACCCATCCTGATCAGGGCAAGCAATTACCTTTCCATCCATCCCCCCGTCGGCTGCCGCCTGAAAGTGCTCTGGGGTTTCACTATCCCTTTTTTAGTGCGTTCCGGGGGCGCCAATCTCAATCTGGTCATCATTCTTCCCAATTCCCCGGCACTATGTCCTTTTACTGACCGCCATTAGAGACGTGCGGCGGAGTAAGTCACTTTCTCGGTGCATTCATTTAGCTCACGTTCCTAGCGGTTTAGTTCCACCTCCATTGCTGGCTCCCTCTTTTCGATCCACCAAAGTGGTTGTCATTAAAAGTGCGATGTGGCGGTGTACTCCTCATGTACCTTATCCGAGTAATCAAAATTTTGCCTGTTTTCTTCTATAAATAGACCGTACAGTGGCAAAGGCAGCTTCCACTTCTTTCAACTCAATGGCGTTGCTACGCAACCATTCCTCTACGTCCCGCAATCTTTTCGCACTTTCACAACCCTAGGTCAGTTTATTCTCTTCCTCTTGTGACCACAATTTCGCAACCAATAACTACCGCGTCGACGTTCTCGGTCATCACTGAGGGTCATTACTCCTCTTTGCAATGCTAGCGGAGCCATCTATGAAAAAACTCCGTACTATGCTTTGCCGTTAATCGTACATCCCCATTCTGCACAACAAATCTCTTCCTTAAACAAATTCATCGGGTGTGTTATGCTACTCAAAAATGCAATGTGCTCCCGCAGGGACCTATCGTCGATTCGTAATTTGCCGAAATCGGGATATTCCCTCTCTCCGTCACCGAAACCCCCACCCACACTCATTGAACTCGCCTGAGAGTGGCAGGTTCTTCTATCTCTCCTTGTTTTAGTGTGTGACCTGGTGGCCCCCTAGGTCTACACAGGAATGTTACTGGTCTTCCCTCTACGTTTAAGGTCGTGGTTCAATCCCTACCGTCTCCGCGCCTTCTCTTTGCGGAGCCACCACGGTGTCCTCATGTACAATAGTTCTTCCATGCTGCTTCCCTCGCCTCTCATATTCTCTAGGTGCGCGCCGTCGGTCTCTCCTGCACTGTTGTGGTGGCCATTGAGCCAGGCTCGTGTTTAGGCGGTTGCCTTGCACTCCGGCCTCCAATTGCCCGTATTTCACCGCAGTTAAAGCATTCTCCCTGTCTTTGCGGCTACATTCTCCTTGGTTTCCAGGTCTCCGCTGGCCCTGTATCGGCTTCATTTACCGGCAGGTTCCCAATCTGGATCTTTCCCAGACGAGGCCTTCCTTCCTCTCTTCGTACTTACGGCTTTCAATTCGAGGTTTCTTACAACCAGAGCTTTAGGCATCTATTCTTTCCCCTCCGTTCCTCTTCTCTTTAGAGTCTGCCGGCTTTGCCTCGCCCTTTCAAAACACGGGCATTACCACTTCAGCCGTTTTTCCAACCCTGCATGTCCGCCTTCACCTCTCGCCTTACTTTCGTCGCAAGTCCATCTACAAACATAGTGTTCAGGAAAATGGAGGGGCCGTCTGTTGCTATGTTAATAAATCCGATGCAGTCTTCGATCTGTTCATTACAGTCGTGCTTTGTACTCCGCAGGTGATTCCTTGGGATTCTGTGTAACATCCTGTATTGCCTGCCAATCCATTACCCTTGGGGCCATCTCCGTCGTAAGTTCGTCCTTCAGGGTTTGTACCCTACCCCTGTACAATGCCTGTGCGTCTCGGTTGTCTCCCGCTGGGAAATATCGGTTGAAAGTGGTATCTTCCTCTCCTCGTTTGACGCCCCAGGCTGCCGAACGCGAACTCCAAACCGCGCTGGGCAGCACAGCAGTGCAGATAAA
>JAXMNL010000361.1:50782-63668 GCA_035128595.1 Eptatretus atami | reverse complement strand
CTTGAGTGGACAATGTTAAACCACTTTGTAGCACTCTACAATATTTGCACTGTCACTGAATACTTTATTATCGATTGACGAAACAAAGATCAGGGGGCCCACTCACCTGCATGCCATGTGTTTGCGTCGCGGTGCAACAGGCGGATGGCTAGCCACTGAAAAATGTGAAATTTTTCATTTACATGGATGTTTTCCCTTTTGTATGATTTCCATTTTATTCCGACGTCACTCGCATCGATAAATACGATTAAAAATAAACGTTTCGTTTTTAAAAGTTCTGCAACGTTTTGTGGAGTGCTTGGGGTAAAGCTACTTGTGCGCGTTCTCAAAATTGTAATTTCAGGGTGAGTACCGCAGTTCTTCGAACCGGAGGGATGAGCGAAAATATATGTATTATGATCACAAGGAGGTAAAAAAAATGTTTTTTCCAGTTTGTGAAGTATAAAGATGCTTCATTACGGCAGAAGCGAGAGGTTACGCTGCTTGCTTTTGTGCCTGGGTTTAAATTACCGAAACCAGCTATAAACTGTCATCCCAGGTGTTTCACAGCGAGCACACAACAAGGTATTCAACAGTGTGTGTGCCCTCTCTCGGGGAGTTAAAACTGACGTTCAATCTGCCGGAACCTTCTCACCTCTCTTGCCTGCTCTCACCCGCTCTGCCTCTGCCTCCTCACCCCTCTGCCTCATGCCTCTGCCTCTCTTCAATGCCTCTGCCTCTCTCAACCCTTCTTGCCTCTTGCCTCTCCCAACCCTCTGCCCCTCACTCTCATCGCCTCTCCCCTGCTCACCCCGATTGCCAGAAAAAACCCCCAAAAAAAGGTGATTTGAGGGTGAGGCCGAAGCAATGAATCATGAGGTCTATATAATTATATACGTAGCTATGGTTGGAAGGCCCGTTGACGGCCTATCCTTTCGAGATTTGATGATCATTTTAAAACAATACGCTTTGTTTTATGTTTCCCACTGAATGGAAAACGTAAAGGCTAGGGCATCGGCGAGCTGTGAATGATGACAGGTTCTTACGCATGAACTGCATTAAAATAAAAATGCCGTGAGTGGAGTCAGCTGTCCCGAGCAATTTATTTGTCGCCGACGTAATGATGTTAGCATGACGGACAGACAGACAGACAGAAAACTGCGGCAACTTTGGTATATTTGCGTTTCGGTTGAGGTTTTATTCACTGAACCTCCTAACCTCTTCCTGCATGATGTTATACTTTAATTGGTGTTTTATTTAACTCTCTGTCCCCCTGTCTCTTTTTGTATCAAGTGTTGAGGCTTCGTTGTAAGAGCTCACACACAGAGCATAGTAATGAAGGTAGTAGAGACAGAGGGGCTGGGGAGAGGAGAAGCACCAAACAAGTGGGGAACAGAGAATAGGGATTTGTGGAAGGGAGAGGATTAGGGGTGGGGGTACGGGCAACAAGATGGACATCAGGACTTTCAGGAAGGATGCATCCCTTCTCTCTCTTTTTCTCTCTCTCTTTCTCTCTCTTTTTCTCTCTCTCTTTCTCTCTCTTTTTCTCTCTCTCTTTCTCTCTCTTTCTCTCTCTCTCTTTCTCTCTCTTTCTCTCTCTCTTTTTCTCTCTCTCTCTTTCTCTCTCTTTCTCTCTCTCTCTTTCTCTCTCTTTCTCTCTTTTTCTCTCTCTTTCTCTCTCTTTCTCTCTCTTTCTCTCTCTTTTCTCTCTCTTCTTGCTTCTCTTCTCTCTCTTCTCTCTCTCTTTCTCTCTCTCCTTCTCTCTTTCTTCTCTCTCTCTCTCTTTCTCTTCTCACTCTCCTCTTCCCCTCTTCTCTTCTCTTCTCTTTCCGTCTCTGTCTCTGCATGTCTGTCGTCTGTCTGTCTCTCTGTCTGTCTGTCTGTCTGTTCTTGTCTCCTTGTCTGCTCGTCTGTCGGTCTCTCTGTATGTCTCTCGTCTTTCTCTCTGTCTTGTCTGTGTTGTCTCTCTGTCTGTGCTGTCTCTCTGTCTGTCTTGCTCCTCTGTCTGTCTGTCTCTCTGTCTGTTCTCTTCTGTCTGTTCTCGTCTGTCTCTCTGTCTGTCTCTTCTGTCTGCTGTGTCTCTCGTCTGCTCTGTCTGTCTCTCTTCTTCTTTCTCTGCTCTTCTCTGTCTCTCTTTCTGTCTCTTTCTTCTCCTGTCTCTCTGCTCTCTCTGTCTCTCTTGTCTCTCTCTGTCTTGTCATTCTCTCTGTCTGTCTGGCTCTCTGTCTTGTCGTCTTCCTGTCGGTCTGTCTCTCTGTCTCTGTCTATCTGTTCTCTCCTGTCTCTGTCTCTGTCTGTCTCTGTCTCTCTGTCTGATCTCTGTCTGTCTCTGTCTTCTCTGTCTTCTCTGTCTGTCCTGTCTGTCTCTGTCTGTCTCTGTCTGTCTCTGTCTCTTCTGTTTCGTCTCTGTCTCTCTGTTTCTGTCTCTGTCTCTCTGTCTCTGTCTCTCTGTCTCTGTCTCTCTGTAGTCTCGTTCTCTTGCTTCTCTGTCTTCTGTCTCTCGGTCTCTCTCTCTGTCTCTGTCTCTCTCTCTGTCTTGTCTCTCTGTCTCTGTCCTCTGTCTCTGTTCTCTCTTATGTCTCTCGTTTTCTGTCTCTTGTCCTGTCTGTCTCTCTGTCTGTCTGCTCTCTGATCTGTCTGTCTCTCGTCTGCGTGTCTCTCTGTCTGTCTGTCTCTTGTTCTCTCCTTTCGACGTCATTCTCTCTCTCTGCTCTCTTCTCTGCTTCTCTCTCTCTTGTCGTCTATCTGTCTTCTCTCTCGTCTGTCTCTCGTCGTCTCTTCTCTTCTGTCTCATCTATTGTCTCTCTGTCTTCTCTGTCTCTGTCTCTCTGTCCTGTCTCTCTGTCTCTCTCTGTCTCATCTGTCTCCTCTCGTGTCTGCTCTCTCTGTCTCATCTGTCTCGCTGTCTCTCTGTCCTCTGTCTCTCTCGTCTCTCTCTCTCTCTGTCTCTCTTTCTCTCGTTCTGTCTCCTCTCTCTCTCTCTCCCCTTGTATCCTGTTACGGTCCTGATTCCGTTCATTTACTAGCTCTTCCATAACCTCGACTCGGATACAGGTTTCCAGATGTTGTTTTTTCCGGGATGATAGGTGAGTGTTTTCAATAAAAGTCGAGCATTTCATTAATGCTATTGAATGACAAGTACAGTGCCGTGCATGCTTTGATTCCTTGCTTTTCTTTGCTCATCTTCTGTACGTGTGACTTGGTTTTGCATCACAACTGACAGGCTGGCCCTCTTGTGAAAATGCAGTATTGACTCATGTTTGTGTCTCAGTTGGTGGTGATTTATCCTTCAGCATTTTTTGGAGCATTTGGGTTGATTTGGAAGCAACGCCTGACTGATGATGGTCACGCTTGGTGATCATTTGGTCTTTTCTAACACCCCCCGCTCCCTGTCCCTTTCCTCCTCCATTCGCTTCCTTGCAAAACCACCCACAGCCTCATCGATAGGCGCGGACTTGTTGAAGAAGAGTCTTAAGTCAGTGGAGGAGTGTTCAAAACGTCTGAACACCGTCTGTTTGCGGCAACTTCTCAACCCTTGGTAGCCCTGATGGTTATGTCAATCCGTGCTTGCTCCCCCATCCCCGACATCCATGTTGTCACCTCACTCAAAACCACCGACCCGCGCTGTGGATCTCCAGGACCGGTGTGCGTGTCTTTGGATCTGCAGCAGTGGCGGCTTACCTGTCCTCTGACCAAACTTAAAGCGTTTTTTCCCTGGCTGGTAGTTCTCGTATTTGCCATTTATTTCATCTCTGTCTGCTTATTCTTCATCTTACTGGTTATTATTGTGGGTTATTATTTCCAAATCATTGCAGATTGTTTTTTCCAATTTATGTATTTTGTGCCATAGAATGATCCCCACTCCATCATGAGATAGTTAAGCACTCCCAAGGCCCAGGTGATAAGTAAATGGACCACATAACTTTCGCGCATTTTGGCATGGACTTGTTCCCGGCTGGGTTCGGCCCCTCAAAACCATTTGCGTGGTTTAGGGATTAAGGATAGAGCTGCCATGACTGTCTATCTTTAAGTTTAATTCCCAACTTATCTATCTGGACTTGCGAACTCATAGCCTTTGCACATCGTTTTTGTATTTTGATTTGGGAACTACACAGATGATTTTTGGCATTTTTACGTGGTGCTCCAACGCAGGTCAGTTGCATGAACACGCCAACTCATCATTCTTATTTTTTGCCACGGTAATTGAAGTATGATGGAACGTGGACGTATTCTCTTGGATATATGGTTTTTGAAATGCTGTCCACGTTGTAGAAATGCCTGGACCCAGCGAAGAGAGCTGATCAGATTCATCATTTGACACTGACATCTCTACCTCTTCAAACGCATGTAGGATTTTGACGGGCTGCAGTGTGCCACTCGTTTTTGTGTCAAACCACAGCTAAGACTGTTCGGGGAACACGTGAACTTTATTCGACCAAATTACGACAACTTTGGAGTGGTGGAGGTTAGGGTAACATCGTAAATCAACAGTGTGTGGAGGAAACTGAATTCCGGATTTTCAGCCTGCTTCGAGACTTGTGGGAAATGTTCGGTTTTATCGTTCGTGGTTATTTGTGGCCGAAGGTGGTCTGCTTGACAAGTCCCGAGTGTTACTTTTGCGCGATAGACAGAGCATATCGGATCCTGACCATGTTGCAAATTTGACAGTCCTTTTGTGATTTGATCAGCGCACGACAATATCGGATGAAATAATCGCTCACATGTGTGGTGGTGTTGGCAGAGCATATGAGGAGCCTTGTATAAACTTATTACTGTGACGACTTGAAAATATCCATTAACTGTTTTCAATTGTTGCAGTTCATACGACAAGTACGACTACCTTTACTCCCTTCGTGCTTTTTGTTTTCTTCGGCGAGACGGTCGACTTTTCTCCAGCTCGGGCGTGTTCTTGAATGTTGCCCCGCAAGAAACGACTTGAATTTTGTTTGAGTTTGTTTCCTTCGGCGCTTTAAGTGCAAGTGGATTGTTTGTGTTAGGCCAAAAGCTGCCTTTAATTGCCAAAAGATCCATAGCCAATTGATCATTATGGTGTTGCTAATTTCGGGAAAGGAATTCAGGAAGCCAGTGTGTCAACCGCCCTCTGCTTCTTCAGTCCTCACATCAATTTCTGGTTATTTCACTTTTTCATCTTCCAGAGCTGGGGGGGAGAGGCATGGTTTTTTGGGGTGGTGAAGAAGCGAGGATCTATGAGTTTTTGTATAACTTTGGGTCTTTCTTTCCACAGCCTGCTGAACATATTTTATCTTTTTGCTTTAATGATATCTTTCACTCTACATTTATTACCAAACGTTCAAAACTTTTCTTCCTTTCCAAACCCAAAAACCCACACTCCATTCATAGAATTTTCATTTCTCCCCACTTTCTCCCTTCTTTCTCCCGCCCCCCCCCAACCCAATATCAACCTTCCTTTCCTTGCTCCCTCATTCTTTTCCTCCTACCCCTCCTCCTCTACCCTCCTCCTCCTCCTTTCCACCTCCTCAGCCACTCCTTCCACCTCCTCATTTCTCCCCGCTTCTCCTCCTTCCACCCCCTTCCACCTGCCTCTCCGACCACCTCCGTTTCCTCCTCCTCTGCCCCTCATCCGTGGGCCTTCCTCCTCCTCTGCCCCTCTCCGCCTCCAACTGCGCTCCGTTCCTCCTGATTCTTCCTCAGTTCCCTGCCCCTCCTCCTTCCAACCTCTCCACCTCTCCTCCTCCTTTCGCCCCTCTCCTGTTGTCCACCTCCTCCCCTCATCATTGTTGATTTGAATTCTTTCCATTTGCTTCCTCTCCTCTCTCCTCCCCAATTCTTCTTTACAGTTCTTCCCTTTACAGGTGCCTGCAAGTAATCGGTTATACCTTCATTATTTTTTGTTTGGTTTCTGTAGTAAACACTCTAATTCTAACCACCCCCCCCCTACTCTTCTTGATCAGTTTAGCCTCGTTTAAAAGGGATCAATTTGCATGTTTGCGCCAATCATTTCTTTGAATTTCCTGGATTTTGACAAACGTCTTGTAGCTCAACCTCTTGTGTTAGAAAAACGGACCCCATTTAATATTAAAAAAAATATCATTCATTTAGTGCATTTCCCACCCCGTGACTTCCTGCGTCGTGTATTGTTGTTCACACACCCTTCCTGGGGACAATGATCGGTGGGCCTTGCTGCTCCATATCCTGCTTGATCGACGGTGTATAGATACAAAACATGGAAGTTTTGTATGATTTATGATCGATTGAAGGAAAACAAATTGAACTTGTTTCATGAGGTCACATTCGTGAACCTCTTCTTATCTTTGTAGATGTACATTTTTTTTTATACAGATCGTATAATGTAAATCGTTAATCTAAAACTGCAACATGTGGAGTTATAATTGTTGGTGTTATGGTAAAGCAACACCACGCATGGCTTTGTTGTATGTGTACTCACACTCCTCCACTCTTAGCGAACACGCACCAGCCATGCCCTTTAGTTTTACCTTTAGCGTGCCAGAATCCCTCACCGCGGGTACCTGTTTGGCCTATTTTATACTTATTATTTTTGGCCCTTGCACTGTGCAATGGTTTTGCTGCTCCTTGGATGTGGATGTTGTACCACGGCCTTTGCTGCCTTAACAACTGCCCTTGAACCGTAGTGTTGTGATGGAAATGCTTCATTTTATTTGGTCTTTGTTTATGTATCAATTTTTTCTTTGTGTAATTTTTAATTGAGAATTAAATTTCATTTTTTTTAAAAACATTTTTTTTTTTTCTTGCCTTGTTTTGTTTTATTGCACCATTTTGTTGCCTTGAGTTTGAGTTGGTTGGTTGGTTCTTGTGTTGTTGTGTTTGTTTGATAAATGATGCTCGAATCTGATCTTCGTTTGAGTTTGAGAGGTGGGTGACCATACCTCCCACCGCCAGTGGGTCAAAAGGAATGCATCTCCCTGTGCCCCCCTGCACCCCCTCCACTCAACCCTCAGTTTTTTTGTGTGCGCGTGCGTGCGTGCGCACGTGGTGTGATAAACAGGCCTTATTATACCCTTAATGTTATTATCATCTTTATTATAACTGTTTAAACTAGGAAATGGCGACCAGCGAAGAGCACATTCTCGCCTCGTACAATCCTTCTAACAAAAATTACCGTTCCGTTAACTGAACACTGCTACTTTATGGCCAATACCCTGACATCCATTGCACCCTATTGTCACATCGTTCTTGGCATGGGTATGACATCATTAGTTTAATTCTTCACTCACATGGGTCGATAGATCAGATGTATGAAAGATGAGGATTTCAATTTGGACCAATTATGGCTTGAACGTACCACTTCGACCAATGACGTCATCCTTATCACCTTTATTACTCCATGGGGAGTTGATGACGTATTTGCTAAGTTTCCAATTTTGTTCAGTTAGCGGTTTCGGAGAGAAAAAAGACACTCCCAATGTTTATTTAATCCAATACGCTGCTTTGACACGTGACCTGATGACGTCCGAAGTATCCCAGTAAGAATATTCTTCCATGGAGAATCCCCTCCTCTGTTTTAAAGTTTCGCCATCGACCGGAAAGGTCGATTGTGGAAAAAACATTTTTTAAGCGAGATATATAGATGGTGGACGGACAGCATCAACACGTTGCAATTGGTCTTCACGTCCCCGATTTAGTCGGCCAAGACCGAAAATGTATCGTGTTTGCTCATTGCTTCGGTGGGTGGTGCACTCGTTTGGCAGCCTTGGAGTTGTTTGAGGGCTCGACCGCAGCCTTCAGATCAGCTTGGTTTTTCCACTGCTGCTCTTAAAGTGATTAAACTGGAATGTTTCAGGATTTGCCTTCCAAGTTTGGATTCCAAAGCTCTTTCGTTTAATTTGCCCCTTTGTCGATGCTTTATATTTTTTTACGTTGGCTATGTTTCACCCATCCTGTAATGTTTTGTCTGTGTGCAGGCATATTTCAAAATGTGTAGACAATCAGTCAATTTTGGTGGGACAGGTTGGGTGACTGTTGATGAGGACGAGACGGTCTCGGATACGAAAATTTTAACAGTGATTTAAAATGTTTCAGCCGATCGGAGGTATTGCGCTCTACCGAGTGCGTGTGTATAGTCGTTTATTTTTTTTTGTTGTGTTGCACCCTTTTTCATCTTCGATGCCCGTTTTTGTGAACCCCCCTTGTGGTTGGTTAAAGTAGTTGGATCTAAGCTTGCAAGTTGGAGGGAAAAGCAAAATTGTCCACCAACCTGATGTACGAATGTGCCTGCAGAGTAATTTGCATCCACCGATTAACCTGAGCATTCGCGTTAAGCATGATACCGTTTACGCTGAGCATTACTTGCATTCGTGTGTTAAGTAACTTCGTACCTGTTAAAAGCCAGAGAAGGGTCAGAATAAATAAATGACGCGATTATTCATGATGGTCGGAGATGTCACTGAAAGCCTCTGTAAATTGTTGTGTGGTGCAGATATTGTAAAAAGTGAAGCTGTAATTTGGTCGGGTCTTGGTGTTCCAAACCACTTTCATTCTCCAACCTTACTGACGGGTCGAGGCAACGTCCGAATTGGACTTGTCGCAGTTTGTTCTGGTTTAGGTCGTAACCTCTCGTTAAAAATACATTGTTTGCTTTCCGAATTGGAGACTCTTGGCGAAGAGGTTCAATATTTTGATGTGGACTTTTTTGGTCGCAACTAACTTTTAAGGTTCAGAAAAAGTCAAATTATAGTACTTGGGGTTACCTTTCAAGGGTGTATCTCCAGATATGGATGCTGTTATCGGTCCAAAAATGACACCTTCAGTCGATGTGTTATTTGTCGTCGATTTTACGCTGGCCAGTCTGCACCCCTTGATTCATTCTCTATACAATTCTTCGTTGTATTGATGTACACTAGTCCACGTGCCGTCGTCCTTAACCTATCATTATGATAATTGGACAGCTCTGCACATGATCATCAGCATCTAAAAAAAGAAGAGATAAAACATCGCGACCCAACCGTCTGTTTGTTGCCATTGCGTGGGCTTTGAATCGGTTATAATTTCCTCCTGTTGTTGGAAGTCCTTTGAAGGAAATCGTATTTCTATTTACCTTGTTCTCCTCTCGTCACCATCGTTTATTTTCAGCACATGCATGAAAGCAGGAAATGCGTGCTGTGTTTGGTTACCAACGCTAGCAAAGAAAGATTCCCTCACAACAGGTTCAGTCTTTTCTTCCCTTACTTGGTCTTGTCACCAAATGTCCAGGTCCATATTTGAATCGCTGTCTTTATCCGATGTATAATGGTTAAAAGTAGAGTATGCGTGGGTGATGTTAATTTTTTTTTTTTTAAATGAAGGATTCACCTCGTGATTCGTATCTAAATGGTCATGTGTGTTGGAAAAACGAGGATGCTTTTCCCTTAAGACGTTAACCATTTATACCGATGCTCAAGTTTGATCTGTCAAGGCAGCAGTATCATACGTTATGACTGACAGATTTACATTTTCTTTCATCCTTCAAGAGATATTATAAATAACAACAACAAAACTCAAAACATTGTGCTCTGGAATAGCCTGTAGGGGAGGGGGTGAAGTGGGAAGTGGGGCAATTATGTTTTGTACTGGGCTAATAATGCCCCTTATTGCAGCAGGGGTCAGTAAACCACCTGTCACCTGTGGCACGTATACAGGCCAATAATTGTAATTCCTGTCCCCTTGCCCCCAAGGATGTTTTCTGCTTGCACAAAATCCACGATAAGGTGAATAAATAGCTTATCGTGGTGTTTTCCAAAGCCTCTTCTAATTAATAAAGTAATAACACAATGATATGTCATATTAATGGTATTTACAAACAATATTAATACTAATGAACCCCTCTTCCCTAGCGTTTTTTTTTATTCTTCTCTTGGACAAACGCCATGTTACGTGTATAAATAGCTTATCGTTGGCATTTTGTGGGGCACCCGGTATCGGAAGTTAAAACAATAATTATAAACCACACACGTATGGATTAACTTTAAAATTGTTCATGCTACATGCACTAAATGAAAGGGAGGAACCCAACATTCTTTGAGGCATTATATATGCTTTCCTTTGTATGTGGAACCAAACCCAAGATCTACTGAATCTGTAAAACCTAGCAGAGATTACAACGATAACCGCCTTTCCTGCTCGCCTTACCATAGGTGTGGCATGTTCACTGGCAGAAAAAATTAAATAAATAATTTTATTTTTCTTAAAAGACAACAAGGTTAGAACTAAGCACTGGGCAATGCGAAGGTAACCCACTAGTATTGGATATATAAAACGGAGCCAGTGTCCACATGTCCGGTAACTACTCTGAACTTTTTGAGCTTGATCAACACCAAATTTTCAGGGTTATACTGAGGGTTTGTATCCGTACTTGGTTTTCTGCAAAATATTTTTTCAAGAAAAAATATGTTGAAGCACAGGCTGCCGATATGTGGAAGCAGGTCACATTTTATGAAGCCCCAAAATACAACGGTCTGCGAGATAGCAGAACAGCAAAATGTCGGGGTCTGATTTTTTTTCTCTTTTTTTCAGATTGTTTCATTGCTTTTACTTGGATTGTTGTGCAAAGCCATCTGTCCCACTAGAGTGGGTCGAGAAGGGAAACTTCCTACCCGGAGAGGGCTAGTTACCCTCTCGTATTTTAAGTATAGTGGGATAAACAGAGGTCCCTTTTTGGTTCACGAAAAAAATTTTTCACGAAAAAAATAAGTGACCACTATATTCGTTATTGGTGTGTGTCTGCTCTGTCTCTGTCTTCTGTTGTCTGTGTCTGGTCTGCTGTTGGGTATCGATCTAGTCGAAAAAAAGTTTTGAGGATTTTTTTTTTCTACCTTTATTTCCGTGATTTTCCGTCAGATATTTTGTTGTCTGTCTGTTGGCTTGTCTGTATTATGTCTGTTTGGTCCATGGCGTCCCCATTAATACAATGGTTGATTTTTTGATGAAACTGGTTGGAGGTTCATACCAATGGACCTAGGTGTGTGCAAATGAGAAACCGTGGCTATGGACCCACCGATTTGCCTAGCAACGGGACTTTGAAATTTTTTGAAAAATCATAAAAAAAATTATTTTTTCGAAAATCAAAGATCAGCCACCGAGCGATGTGGGCAGCTTACATTCAGCCATACTTTCAAAAATTCCAGCCGGATCCTATGGAAACTGTCGGAAGAAGAAGATAGACTTTGAATGAAACCCTGGTCTGGGAAACAACTTAAAAAACGAAGTTTGTTATAGCTCAGAGACTAATGAGTAGTATACATGAAGCTGAATATGTAGGTTCATGGTATGTCCTGTTATGTGTGAGAAAGGAAACGTTCCTATGGAACCCCTCCGTTGTTAGCAACGCCGAAAAACTCCTAAATGTGGGCGTTTTAACGAAAAAACCAATCTAGCAGCATTAACCCTTGAAGCTAGAATCATGATTTTCTTGTGCTTATCCTTCAGGTCATTCTCCGCATCGAACGGGCCCATCGCATCCAGTTTTTGGGTAGTGACTTACCCCATGTCCGTCTACCGGGTGTCTGTCTGTCTGTCCCGAGCAATTTTAGCTTTTTTCCGTGAGTTTTGATCCTCCTGATAAAATTTTGGTGGAGTTTATATCATATTCTAGTTGTGTTTTCCTGAGAAATAGGGCATAGCCACGCCCAAAAAACTGTTTTATAGGGGGGTTAGCCGACTTACAGATTTGCATCTTCTCCTAGGGGTTGTCGATCGTGACAGTGGTTTCGGTATTTGGTAGGCCCAATGCACCTGCATAGCCCCACGGAGCTCGAGCTTTTTCATTTCTTCCCAAGCGTCAAGGTCTACGAACTTTAGAAAATTTGCGAAATTTTGAATTTAAAAATCCATCTTTCCGAGGGGTTTTTGCTCCGAATCTGGCAGAGGTTTCGGTATTTGGTTAGCCCAATGGCACTGCATAGCCCCACGGATTCAGCGCGATTTTCATTTTCGTCCCAAGGTCAAGTCACAAGGGTTTCACGAACTTAGAAATTGCGAATTTTGACATAAAATCCATCTTCTCCGAGGGGGTTTGTCGGAATCTATTTAGGGGTTTCGGTATTTGGTTACCCAATGGCACCTGCATAGCCCCACAGAGCTCGATTTTTCAATTTTGTCGCCAGGTCAAGGTCACAAGGTCGACGAAACTTAGAAAATTGTGAATTTTGACATTAAAATAGCATCTTCGTCCGAGGGGGGTTTTGATCACTTGGCAGGAGGTTTCGGTATTGGTTAGCCAATGGACCTGCAGTAGCCCCACAGAGCTCGATTTTTCATTTTCGTCCCGAAGAGTCACGGTCACAAGGTCACGAACTTTAGGAAAATTGCGAACTTATTGACATAAACATCCATCTTCTCCGGAGGGTTTGTCAAATCTAGCAGGTTTCGTGTTATTTTTTAGCCCAATGGCGAACCTGCATAGCCCCACAGAGCTCGGATTTTTTGTCATTTTGACGTCCCAAGGTCAAGGTCACAAGTACGAACTATAAGAATTGCGAATTTTGACATAAAATCCATCTTCTGGCCGAGTGGGGTTTGTCGAATCTGGCAGGGGTTTTCCGTGTATTTGGTATAGCCCATTGCCCTGGCATAGCCCGACAGAGCTCGATTATGTTCATTTTCGTCCCAGGTTCAAGGTCACAAGGTCACGACTTAGAAAATGCGAATTTTGACATAAAAATCATACGACCGCCAAACTTTGAGAGCCATAGGATGCATATTTTTTATGCATAAATCTTGAGTTCATTCCCCACCTAAGTCTTGAAAACCATTTTGCTCTATCTCCGAACACCTTGCCGTTGGCGCCCCCTTCAAGTTTTGTTTTACTCGCTGATTTCATCAAGTATGGTAATCCGAGGCGGTGCGAAATGCCATATAGCCGTATATGAACGTTATATTGTCTGGAAGTCCAGAGGAAGTTATCTCTCTCTTT
>JAXMNL010000361.1:25983-38483 GCA_035128595.1 Eptatretus atami | reverse complement strand
ATCCATGTACATTAGATGTATCGCACCATTGAAACAAAGCAAAGTATGTGTATTTTTGGTTGTTGTTGACCTATCAATTATTGATTAACAAACTTATATCCCCTATGCATGCAGAATAGACTTGTGAAGTTTCCCCTTGATCTGACCAGGCGTTTAGGAGAAGAAGATGTTTGAAGGTTTTATGGAAATTGAAGATGGCCGCCAAACCATGTGACCATTCAAGAAGAAATTAACAAACTTGACAAAGGACCTCATTGGGAATATATGTCTAAAGTTTCGCCTCAATCTGTCCAGCTGTCTGGAGAAGAAGATTTTTACAATTTATTAATTTTCAATCCAAGATGGCTGACGAACCATGTGACCTATGACATCACAAATTTAAATTCTGCTTCCAACTGTGTAGTGGAACATGTCTGTGAAGTTTCGTATTAATCGGAAAAAGGTGCGGTATTTCTATCCAATATGGCCACCAAACCATGTGACTTGTGATGTCATTAATTCCTACAATGTATGCAGACATCATGTAAGATGACAATTGAAAATTTTCGCTTCGATAGGTTAAGCAGTTCCAGAGAAAACATTATTTAATAGTGATACAAATACAGCCCTGCTTCGATACGGCGCGGACTGACGAGTTACGAACCGGGCAGCACAAGCGTTCAATTTCGTTATTACGTATGCAGTTAACCCTTTTTCCTGGGACATTGTGGTGATAAATTGAATTGCTGTTCCTGTCCCTCAAACGCATTCAGTGCAGCCAAGTGAGTCTTCTAGAAAAAAAAAAAATCTAAAAGTTCTCAGATTCAAATAATGCTGACTGCCAAACTGTGTGACCGATCAGGTTGAAATTTTAAACTTGTGTTTCCCATGTCGGCTGAATTATAATTGTGAAGTTTTGCATATATGAGAAGCAGCGGTTTCCAGAGTAAACATTAATTAATATTTATCCTTCAATCCAAGATGGCCTCCAAACCATGTGACTTGTGATGTCATAATTTTTACCACGTTTGCAGACACGATTGTGGATGATAATTCCAAAATGTCGCTTCCATAGGTTAAGTAGTTCCAGTGAAAACATTATTTAATATTTTTTTAAATCCAACATGGCTGCCATACCCTGAGCCCGATCCCGTTGAAATTTCAAACCTTCATTTAGCATGACTGTTCCATCATAACTCTGATTTTTCACATTTATTGATACAGTAGTTCCAGAGTAAACATTAATTAATATTTATCCTTCAATCCAAT
Source organism: Eptatretus atami (assembly GCA_035128595.1). Taxonomy (NCBI): domain Eukaryota; kingdom Metazoa; phylum Chordata; class Myxini; order Myxiniformes; family Myxinidae; genus Eptatretus; species Eptatretus atami. The sequence continues at coordinate 37,235 of JAXMNL010000361.1, read as the reverse complement.
ATGGCCTCCAAACCATGTGACTTGTGACATCATAATTTTTACCACGTTTGCAGACACGATGGTAGATGATAATTGCAAAATGTTCACTTCGATAGGTTATGTGATTCCAGAGAAAACATTATTTAATATTTTTCTTGAATCCAACATGGCTGCCAAACCATGTGACCTATCAATTAGAAATTAAACAACTTATATTCACTGCTCATGTGCAATAGGTGTGTGAAGTTTCCCCTTGATCAGATCAGCTGTTCTGGAGAAGATGTTTGAAGTTTTTAGGGGAAATTCAAGATGGCCGCCAAACCATCTGACCGATCAAGAAGAAATTAACAAACTTGAGAAAAGACCTCAAGTGGAATATATGTGTAAAGTTTCCTCTCGATCTGTCTTGCCTTCTGGAGAAAAAGATTTTTAAAATGTATTCATTTTCAATCCAAGATGGCTGCCGAACCATGTGACCTATGACATCATAAATTGAAATTCAGCTTTCTATCGTGGACCCTAACAAGTGTGTGAAGTTTAGTGTAAATCGGATGAGGTCTGTTTCTATCCAAGATGGCCGCCAAACCATGTGACTTCTGAGGTAAAAAAAATTTGCCATTTATGCAGACTTGATGGGAGAAGGCAGTTGCAAATACTCGCTTCGATGGCTTAAGGAGTTCCAGAGAAAACATCATTTAATATTTATCTTAAGTCCAAATGCAACCAAACCATGTGACCTATCAATTCGAAATTAACAAACTTATATCGCGTACATTTCCCGAATATAGTGATGGAATTTCCTCTTCATCGGACCAGCGCTTCTGGAGAAGATGATGTTTGAAGTTTTAGGGTTTTTTCAAGATGGCCACCGCCAAACCATGTGACCCATCAAGAAGAAATTAACAAATTTGAAAAAGGACCTCTTGAGGAATATAGCTCTAAAGTTTCGCCTCAATCTATCCAGCAGTTCTGGAGAAGATTTTTTTTTTAAACAAGAATGGCGGCCGAATTACGTCATCGATGACGTCAAGAAAAACATTTTCGTCAGTGAATTTAGGAGTAGATGACGCTCAAAAAATTTCAGATTTTTCCCATGCGGCGTTCTACTTGACGAATTTTCACCGGCATACCGCTTCACCTATGACGTCAAGAAAAATCACACGTGTTCCCCATAGGGAGATTCATAAAACGTATCAAGCGAGAAAATTTTCCAATGCACGGTTTCAGAGATACAGAGCTCCAAAGTTTATCGTTTTTTTCAAGATGGCGCCCGCAACACGTGACCAATGACGTCATAATTATAACGTGAGTGTGCTAACAAAAAGATACATACTACGGTGAAAATTTCGTGTCGATCGGACTTAGCGTTCCAGAGAAAATGATTTTTAAAGCGAAAAAGGCCGCAAATTGCCGGCGGAAAAAGAATAATAATATATAATGAAAAATAAACAGAAGAAAAACAATAGGGTACCCTGTACTGACAGGGTACCCTAATTACAAATTGACTGAAGTAAAGCGATATTGTTTAGGAAAGTCAAATTAAAGGGATTCAACATAATTAATTTGACCAAAAAATAACATGTATCTTATTCTTTAGTCATTGTAATAACCATTACCGGAATTTAAAAAAAAACAGTAACAATCTTGCTGAAATTTGTCTCTTCTACGTCACAAACTTGCCATGTTTCTAGCTTCATAAAAAAGTGTTGTGCCTTTGAATACATCTAGAAGTAATCCTCGAACATGTGTATCATACCTTGATAAAACGAAATGTCATTTTGGGTTACTTCAGTCTCATGTTCAGTCTTTTGCTCTTAGGTATTGTGACAGTTATCATTAACATTCCTGCATTTGCAAGCTCCTGTGCATAGCAGATCAGACTTCCTGCATTTGCAGCGCAAGTTCCCCCACCCTGTGTTGCAGCCGCAAGAAACAACTTCTCTGCAGGCATCGGGAACTGGAGACAAAGACAAGTACTGGAACAAGAAAGTCGTCCTCATACCTCCAGCCCATTGATTCGGGATGTAGATCAGGACAGTTCAGATGTGCCTGCCTCCACACTGCTGCCTGGTAGTGAGATCGCTTAATATGGAAGGATAAAGCATCACTTGTTGGTGGAAGGGACTCGGGGGCGTGAGACTTGATGAACAGTATTGGTCGAGCCTCATCAACAGTGTTTACATTTTGGACTTTGTGCACCCTACAAACAAACTGTTCAGCATCCTTGGCAGTTTCATCTGTGAGTTCACTTTTCCTAGGTTTTGCAGCAGCTCATGGTGCTCTTGGAAGACCATCCAGGCTGTTTTCTTGCTGTGGCCTGAAATGTACGAGGTAGTATCACTTCCCGTAAGCACGTGGAATGCTAGAATGGTACCAAAAAAAGTTGGAACATGGAGCATCTGATCCACAATGTCTGAATTGGGATGTATTTCCGCTTTTTGGCTGTTCCAGCTTTGAGCCACAGTTTTGTACGTTGCATTCTGTGAAAGTTGGCTAAGAGTAGAACGAGCACATCCGTATCCCTAGCTTGCACAACTATATTCCCTGCTTGGTTCTCAACACAATGGAGAATGAGTCTAGTGTCTGCCTCTTCTTGCCTGGCTGCAAGTTTATCTGTGTCAACCTCTGGATTTGATGATTCTACCCTTTCTTCATTGCAAAATCCACCAGCTACAACAATGGTTTTGGTGTCTGGTGCTTGAGCAGTAAGTTGTTCAGATAGTCAGGTTCCTTGTGTAATTTCGTTGGAATTTTTTTGAGAGTAGCAAACCTATAGATTTTGAGAAGTTTAAAATCTATTTAAATAAAAAAATGATGTTTCACATTTTTCAACTATTGGAAAGGTCGTTTTGGGGTGAAAAACGCTTTTTTTGAATTCCAATTTTAAAAAATCTGAAACAATACAAAATAACCAACTGATGATGGATTACTGTTAAATGGCTAACAATGGATTTTATAAGATAATAAAATGTTGCATTGTGACTGTCGGTTGCCATGGAAACAGCATTTTTGGAGTGGAATTCCCATTTTTTAATATATATTTTTAAATTATATTTTCCATCGGATGGCCTAAATAATTGTTAAATATAGTGACCATGACTAACTTACACATAAGTATTATGATTTTCAAGTATTGGAACAGTTGGTTGCCATGGAAACGGCCATCTGTGCAATGAACCATTGGTGTATCTGTTGTTCAATATCAGAAGGTTTCGGTACCTTCAGTAGTAAAACGTTTGATTTAAAGTTTTTGTAGTTTGATATATTGTAAGTGTGATCTTGTAGGGAATCTTGTGATCTTGTGATCTAAGATTTTGGTGCTAAACGGATCAATGGTGATGTCAGCCTATGGGCGCCAGTGAAGGGAGAAGAACAGAATGTACATGTCTGGCAATACCACATTAGCAATCAAGATCAGGGACAAGACAGTAAATCTAAAAGAAACCAAGGATTTGTATGGCAGACTGATGGTACTCTCCAGATCCAGCAGGGACGTCGACCAGAAGGATGCAATTGGCAACTTTGAATTCACTGTGACACCGAGGGTCCTGTTTGCACCAAACGGTAGCTTACTGTCATGCACCGACAAGTCGAAGCTAATCCACAACTTGGAGAAGTTTGCCAACAAGGAACCGTCTTTACCAGAAGATGAGCTTGATGCCACACACATTGAACCAGCACCCGCTGATGCTGTAATGATGGCAGTACTAGCACGAAGGTCACAGTCGTGGATGGAATGGTAGTTGTCCAGAAAATGACCAAGAAACCAGCAATTGTCGTGACAGTGAAGGACCTCAGTGAATGTTTCAATGATAGGGTGAAGAATCTGACCAGAGGCTTCGACCATGTAATTCTTGTTTTTGATACATACAAGCAAGATTCCCTCAAGAGCACAACCAGAGACAAACGACGTCAAGGAAAGGCACCAGTCCAATATCAGTCAAGGATGATACCAGTATCAAACACATCACGATGAGTCAATTTCTGTCCCATGATCAAACCAAGGCTGATCTGACGGAGTACTTGTAGTCTTGGTACTAACAGCTTGGTAGTCGTTTCGGCATGTGGGCGGACGTCGAGCAACAGGGGTCTCCAATTTGAGGCGAAAACCATGAGGAGGCCGATACATTGATGATCCAGCAAGCATTAGCTGTATCACAGCAACACACGGGAGATATTGAGCGACGATATTCTCACCTGAAACGGATGTTCTGGTTCTTGCCATAGCAAACTATCATCTCCTGCCAAGACACACACATTATCTCAATGGCATATAGCATTGTCAAAATCAAGCCAATCTGGAAGGCCCTAGGTGAGTAGAGAGCCCAGGCATTGCCAGCCTTCCATGCATTCAATCTCACAAGTGCCGATAATACTGGGCGGTTCGCTCGACATGGTAAGGCAAAGTGGTTCCAGTGCTACTTGAAGGCCGATGACGACATGGTAGATGCCTTTGCTATGCTCTGTAACGATGCTGAACTGTCAGAGGACCTATACACAACTTTAGCAAGATTTGTCTGTTCAGGTTATTGTCCAAGTGGTGTCAATATTTCCAGCATCCCTGAACTTCAGTGGCATTTCTTCTGTAAGAACATGGCTGAGAATGACAAGTCACCACCAACTGTCGGTGCTCTGAGGCAGCATATCATGCGGGTACATATCCAGGCATACGTTTGGGGTCAAGCAGCAATTTCTCAGCAAACATTTCTTGATCCATTAAAGAATGGCTTCCACAAGAACACGAGTGGTCAACTCAAACCGACAACAACAGACATTCTCCCTGCACCAAAGGCAATTATCGAGAGATAAAGGTGCCAGTGCAAGACAGAATGTTCATCACAGATATGTTTCTGCAGGGCCAAGAACTTAACATGCACCGATCTTTGCATGTGCAGCACTTCGTGTGAGAATGACGAGGACTCAAACATTGAACGGCATGACCACGATAGTGATGATGACGATGGCAATGATGAGTGACATTAGAGACAGTGATGCCAATTGGCTACAATCTCATATTTGACATTAAGTACATTTCACTGATCACCATATTCATGCATTACTTGTTTCAAGATTTGAAAGCAATACATTAAATAAACGGTAATTTGACAAAATGATAGCCGTTTCCATGGCAACCATTGCTCAAAATACAGATATATGTATTCTATATTAAGAACTGTCCTCTAGTTAACAATTATGCATCATCAGTTGCTTGCTTGCGATTAATTTTGAATTTTCAGAGCTGAAATAAAAAAAAACGGGTTTTACCCCAAAACGACCTATTTGACCACATTATATGCATTGAAAAAAATGTGAAACATGGATTTTCTGTTTTGGTATTCTTTAAACTTTCCAAAAATGTTGGGGTTAGCTACTCTCCAAAAAATTCCAACGAACGTCAAATTATGGACACAAGGAACCTGACTATTACCATTATCTCCGAAACTCGGCAAGCTGTTTGAATTTTGTTTGCGGGAATCAAGCCGGGCATTAGCACAGATAATAAATTATCGCAAACCTGATACATCACAATGAGACGTCATATTCGTTTTTATGACGTCATCATTAAGAGGACGAGGATCTTAGCTCATTTGAGCTTGTTGTAGTCGTTTTCTCTTTTTTTTTTTCCTCGTCTCTTTTGATATCCCTCGAAATGGGTCGTAGCAGCCACGTCACACGTTTCTGTGACGTGTAAACGGTGTTCGGTCTCATTGGGAGTTTAGTTACGTCGTTATAATTAAAATTCACTCTCTCCCTATTTCAGGTGTAAGAACATGAATAATCAATCCTGCAAATCATGTTGTATTCGCGTTCGCCTCAGTTACACGGTAAGTAAATAAAACGCACGTGTGTCAACGTATTGTTTGAACACGCGCTTCCGGGTTCGTTTTGTGCTTCGATCCGGGCGAACGTCCGTGCTGAGGGTCGGTCGGTCGGTACGTGCCGAGCTTGTTTGTGCGACGCGAACTGTTCGAGTGTTGTCGTCGCGACTGTTCGGGTGGAGTTCCGACAGGTGGAGAGAGGGGGGGCGCTGCATCTCGGAGCACGCGGTCCTTCAGAGACTGCCATCAAGCCGGCCGTCCTGCCCTTCATTGCGGGTGGTTCACGTCAAATATCCTTCGGGTTTAAAAGGCCAATTGTACAGCAGCACTTTGTGCCGAATGATTTGTAGCTATGTTTCGTTGGATTGAAATGCTGATGTGTTTGGATGTTTTGTTTTGTGTCCCAGTCGAGGCTCATGGAAGAGAGGTGGCAGTGGGATAACACGGGGGAGGGAGAGGAGAGTAGAGGAGAGGACGGGCAATTACCGACAAATATAATGTCTTGTGTCGGCAAGGTTTGATGGGGGAGGGTAAGGGGTTAAAGGGAGTGCTACGAGAATGTGGTGCATCATGTACGTAAGCCTGGTGTTGGTTTAGTGGTCAGGGTGGTGGCTTGGGATCCTAGGGTCCTGAGTTCAATCCCCGTTGGCCGCTGAATTAATATACACCAGGAGGCTTGACTCGGCCTGTCATCCTTCCGAGGTCGGCAAAATGCGCTACCAGTGTGTACTGGTGGAGGGGCACTGCATCAGCGACACAGTCTCGCTTCCAAGAAATGATAGCTACCATACGCAAGAAGCAGAAGATGATCATGTACATGTTGTCCTGGAGGGAGCCTGGTGTTGGCTCAGTGGTTAGGGTGGTGGCTTTGGATCCTAGGGTCCTGAGTTCAAGTCCCGTTGGCCGCTGAATTAATATACACCAGGAGGTTGACTCAGGCTGTCATCCTTCCAAGGTCGGCAAAATGAGTACCAGTGTACTGGTAAGGGGGACACCATCAGCGGCATAGCCGCGTCCCAACCAATGATGCAACCAGCAGCCACAGGCTGTACTCGAGAGAGAGTCCTGGAGGGAAGAGTAGGATTGGAAGTGGCCATGATGGGTCCAATCGATCGAATTGCCTTCTCCGGTGTCTTAAGATTCCTCGTACATCCTTGGGTCGTGACGGTCCATATCGGACCCTTCGATGCCACTCCACATCACGACGTCGTTCCCTCACCCACGCACTCTTCCTTCCCATTTATGTTTCTTCTCGTGAAATGACTCATTTTTCTCCGTTGATCCTTCTTTTCCACCTCGAAGGCCACCACCGTCGCACCAGGTCACACCTCTCCCTCACATCCCACGGGACTTTGTGAACCTTGATGATATGTATTTGCTTTTTGCTGATTGTACAAACCTCTCCTGACTGTCGTTTCTTGCAGCGTAGTGCAATGACCTTCCTCCATCGTTGAGCCGAAGATTTCGAAGCTGATGGACAATTCTACCGAGAAGTTGGCGGAGGGTTTCATCGCGGCCGCCGTTTCCATTTTGTTCTTTGGCAGTAACTTTGTGCCGATCAAGCGCATTGACACAGGCGATGGTACGTTTCATATCGTCACGGCCATCGTTATTGTCCTCATTGTGTTTGTGTTTCGAGGATGCACTAGAAGATCGTGTCATTTTGTTGTCTCTCCAGGAATATTTTTCCAGTGGGTTCTTTGCGCTGCCATCTGGACGGCGTCGCTCGTCTTGAACATCATTCGGAACAACCCGCCGTTCTGGCCTCTGGCTATGTTTGGAGGCTTTCTCTGGGCCACGGGTACGCCTCGTCTGGCGTGGCATTGATATTACGCACTCAACATGTACTTCCTCTCATTCTTGCAACTGATTCCTCATTCTGCTCTTCCTCCATTTTTTATATTTTATTTTATTTTGTGAGTTTACAGATAACTTTATATTTAAGCGTCGTAAGACTTGCGCTGTGTCGTGGCTCATATGGTCAGGGTTTACCTGTGGGTGTGTGCGGAGCTTTCATTGGCTTAGCTCCTGCTAAGAAGCACGAGTCGGAAGCGTCAAGGTGTTATTATTGCAGATGTGCACTTGTCCATCATATTGCGGCAATGCAGTGAGTGAAGCGACTGGTTATACTGGAAAAGCGCGATTGAAAAGTATGTTGCACGGTCGTCTCGTTACCGGGAGTGACTTCAAGAAGCAACAGAAATCTCAAACACGCACCTTTTGAGAAATCATGAATTTTGCAAAGTGAAGAAGGCAATCTTGTATTTGACGTTGAATGACGTCACGGTTGTTTGCAAAAGTCTTTGTGCGTCTTCAAACTTTCACTTTGATGGAAGCAAACTAAACTCCGTTGTCATGTCAGATGGTGTCCGCACCACCCTCAGGTTTGGTGTTGATATTTACGTGATGCCTAAGAGATGTGGTTGTGGCTTGTTATTTATATGTTCACTACTATTTGACAGTTGCACGTGATCCGTGCTTGGGAGCCTCGTTGGTGCGTGTCTGTCTAGGCTTTCGTTGATGACTCACCAATAAGTGATGTAACTGGTCTGGCAGCTGATGGGGTGTAGCATTGGGATTCTCATGTATGTATGTATATATGTATTCTGAATATTTACAGCTGTAGAGGAACTCTGGTAGAGTTTGAAACGGCATGAGGCTTAACTTGTGTACCTTTTCTTAGTTGTTACCTCCACCACCGAAGGTGAAGGAGGTTGTGTTTTCACCCCTCTCTCTGTTTGTTTGTCTGTTTGTGTGCAGGATATCTCAAACAGTTGTGGGCGGTTCCGGATGAAATTTCGTGGGCAAGTTGAGTGTGTGACAAGGATGAACTGATTAGATTTTGGTGAAGATCCAAATCCAGATCCGACAATTTTTTAAGTGATTCTTCACCATTGAGAGATTGGGCTAAACCGATATATAGCATGCTATCTCAAAAATTTGGGGACGGATTTGGATGAAATTTGGTGAACACATTGGGTGTGTAACCACGATGAATTGCTTCAATTTTGGTGAAGATCCGAATCCGGATCTGGATACGATAAATATTTAATTATTAAAGTGATTCTTCACCATTGAGAGATTGGGCCAAAAACAACATATCGCATGTTATTTCAAAAATGTATTGATTGGGCCCGATATGTTCTCTTGGATCAGGCATTACGTGGTGGAGGTATGCGCTCTACCGAGTACCCTTCTAGTTTTATGCAGCTTTCTTTGGCTGGAAGAGCACTTTGTTAATTATATAGATTCTAGCTACATGGGGATACTTGATGAGGTGTTAGCTGATTGGTTGTTTCCTCCAATTATGGGTGAGGGATGTGATCGGGTCGTATCTACTGGATAAGGTGTCGATAAAGTACTTGTGCAACTTCGACCTTTTCTAACTCTTGAGGTAAACTTGTATGAACAAACTGTAAATGGCATATGGAAGCATAATTCATCAAGTTTTGTTCTTATTCATATCGTTGTTGCTGTTATTAAATCCATAATTCATGTCTAGTGTTCTCTCACGCATCATCGGTCCTTTCTGGAAGAAGCAACAGTCAATGGTGATTGTTCATTTACATTTTGTAAGGTTCTAGATTTTCTTTGTTCCTGAACTACGACGATTAACTCTTTCACATATCGCCTTGTACCACCAAGATGAGGCTTGCCGCCACTATGCTTCGAATATGCGACGGTTCGTGAATGATGCCTCCCCAGACAAGTGGATCGGGAGACGTGGACAAATTGATTGGCCACCTCGTTCACCTGACCTGTCCTCATCAGACCACATTGCATGCGGCTATAAATCTGTTGTTTTCTCGTCAAAACCACATTTTTTTGGATGAATTTGGGGCCAAGATAATAAATGCATTTCATGATATTACTCGGCAGCAACTGGAGAATATTTGTTTTGAACAAGTTGGAAAATCGGATTAACAACGTACCGTATTATGAATAATTGCAGTTATGTGGAAACCTAAAATTTTAAACTATATTGAGTTAAAACTTTATGTACTAGAAGGCACTCGGTAGAGCGCGTACCTCCGCCAGGCTGAACGGTTTACATTTTGTTTCTCACCGATACGCCGGATCTGAATCAGGACTTTAACCAAAATCTAATCGGCTTGTTCTCGTCACCTACCCAACTCATCCACCAAGTTTTGTCAGAACTCGTCCACAACTTTTTGAAATATCTTGGCATATATCGATTTTGGCCCATCTCTCAATGCTGAAGAATCACGAAAAAAATCTAAAAATTCCTACATCCGCATCTTCACCAAAATCGAATGAATTTGTCCTTATCACACACCCAAGCTGTCCACCAAATTTCATCCGAATCGTCCACAACTTGTTGAGATATCCTGCTCACAGTCAAACAGACATTGGTGAAAACAAAGCCTCCGTCCACCTTCGGTGGCAGAGGTAATTATGCTTTCATGTACCATTTATAGTTTTTTCTATCATGTGTGCATGAAAAGTTTTAAAAGTTTGAAGTTGCACAATGATCTTATGGAAACCCTAGATTATATTGTGATGGTCGTCTCTCTCCCGGATAACTATGAGAGACCGACACATCCATAAAAAGACCAGGGAAGCCATCCGCAACACTCGCGTCTGGCCGGCTCCTTATACCCAGTGGTGGTTACCGTACTTGTGAGATGACTGCCTGAGATGGGGAACCATGCTGACGGCTGCACAACGGCTGTTAATTGGCTGAGTGAACCAACGTTGCATGCCGCACTCTCTCGTCTGCCAATTATCTATGAATGCTTGGGCTATTTACCCTCAAGAGCACTCTATCATTACCAAAACAGGAGAGGATATGTCAAGACTGTTTGATTATATTTATTTTGCACTCGGTTAATAAAGGCAAGCATGGCAAAAAATGGTGGGCAAACAAGTCATTACAATGAAAGCAAGAAATGGTGGGAAATGAGCAATGGCAATGCAGGCAGGTATGTACAAATATTACAGGGACGCGTACATTCCTCAAATTACTCCGAACACGGCATCATGCCCTCGGATCTTAATCTGTCACTTGTAAACTTGTATGACACCAAACATTCACCCAAAATAAGTGATATATGAGAGAGGGGCCAGAAGGGTGAGTGTGGTGAAAGAAATGCATTTGTGGCCAAAAATATTGGCACCCTTGCACTTTTTTCAAATAACACTCAATTTTCACAAAAAATATGTTGAAATTGACAAAAGTATTTGGTCTCCACAATTCTTTATTTCACTGTTAAAATTACAGAACATTTGTTTTTGATTCAGAAATTAATATATCCTTCAAAATCAGAAAATAAAAAGAAATGGCATTGACAAAATTATTGTCACCCTGGACTTAATATTTGGTATCACAGCCTTTGAACAAATTAATGGTATTGAAGTGCTTCCTGTTGCCATGAATATGCTTCCTACTCCTCTCTATTGGCAGTTTGTCTCACTCTTCTTGTGCAAACTGCT
>JAXMNL010000361.1:7788-18099 GCA_035128595.1 Eptatretus atami | reverse complement strand
AATTCAAGATCGCTTGAGAAATGGCGGAGGAGATAGAATTTGAAAATTGTCATTTTCGCAAATTCAAAGGCCTCGTGACCTTGACCTTGACCTTCGGTGACCTTGAAGGTCATACCATCGTGTACGTCTCAATCGACCTCTATCAGGATCACTAATGAACAGATCTCCCGCTTCAACTTCATTGTGAACGGACGGACGGATCGAAGGATATCGACACCCATATTATTAGGTCATGCTCAAAGAGATAACCTAAAAAGGTAAAAAAAAAATTGAAAAATCTTACATTATTCCACACAGAAATCCGAAAATGGCCTGGACAATAATATTGGCACCTTTTAGAAGTTGTTAGAAATAATTACATTTCAAGCAGGTTCACCTTTTCAATTCACTCAAGCAGGTTCTCCTTTTCAATTCACTCAAGCGGGTTCTCCTTTTCAATTCACTCAAGCGGGTTCGCCTTTTCAATTCACTCAAGCGGGTTCTCCTTTTCAATTCACTCAAGCGGTTTCCTTTTCAATTCACTCAAGCGGGTTCTCCTTTCCAATTCACTCAAGCGGTTCTCCTTTCCAATTCACTCAAGCGGGTTCTCCTTTCCAATTCACTCAAGCGGGTTCTCCTTTTCAATTCACTCAAGCGGGTTCTCCTTCAATTCATCAAGCGGGTTCTCCTTTTCAATTCACTCAGCGGGTTCTCCTTTTCAATTCACTCAAGCGGGTTCTCCTTTTCAATTCACTCAAGCGGTTCTCCTTTTCAATTCACTCAAGCGGTTCTCCTTTCATCATTCATCTCAAGCGGGTTCCCCTTTTCAATTCACTCAAGCGGGTTCTCCTTTTCAATTCACTCAAGCGGGTCCCCTTTTCAATTCACTCAAGCGGGTTCTCCTTCTTCAATTCACTCAAGCGGTTCTCCTTTACAATTCACTCATGCGGGTTCTCCTTTTCAATTCACTCAAGCGGGTTGTCCTTTTCAATTCACTCAAGCGGGTTCTCCTTTCAATTCACTCAAGGGGGTTCTCCTTTTCAATTCACTCAAGCGGGTTCTCCATTTCAATTCACTCAAGCGGGTTCTCCTTTTCAACTTACTCAAGCAGTTTCTCCTTTTCAATTTACTCAATCGGGTTCTCCTTTTCAATTTACTCAAGCGGGTTCTCCTTTTCAATTCACTCAAGCGGGTTCTCCTTTTCAATTCACTCAAGCGGGTTCTCCTTTTCAATTCACTCAAGGGGTTCTCCTTTTCAATTCACTCAAGCGGGTCTCCTCTTTCAATTCACTCAAGCAGTTTCTCCTTTTCAATTTACTCAATCAGGTTCTCCTTTTCAATTTACTCAAGCGGGTTCTTCTTTTCAATTCACTCAAGCGGGTTCTCCTTTTCAATTCACTCAAGCGGGTTCTCCATTTAAATTCACTCAAGGGGGTTCTCCTTTTCAATTCACTCAAGCGGGTTCGCCTTTTCAATTTACTCAAGCGGGTTCTCCTTTTCAATTTACTCAAGCGGTTCTCCTTTTCAATTTACTCAAGCAGGTTCGCCTTTTCAATTTACTCAAGCAGTTCTCTTTCAATTTACTCAAGCAGGTTCTCCTTTTCAATTCCAAGATTCTATTTTACTTTGGAATTGAACTCACCTGTGGTGAGTTGCAGGTCCGGTAATATAAAAAATAAATCATTCAACCAGTTCAAATAGAGAAAGGAGTCATTCTGCTGTTTCGTGTCACTGTGTGTACAGCAATGAGGCAGGAAAAAGAAAGAAAACCAGAGAATTGTTTGAGGAGGTCAGACACAAGATTGTGGTCAAGCATGGACAATCTCAAGGCTACAAGTCCAACTCCAGAGACCCTGATGTTCCTGTGTACAACGTACGCAATGTTATCAGGAAGTTTAAGGCCCATGGCACTGCAGCCAACATTCCTGGACATGGCTGAAAGAGGAAACTTGATTGAAGATTGCAGTGAAGGATTGTTCGAATGGTGGAGAAAGCACCTCGATCAACTGCCAAACAGATTCAAGCCAACCTTCAGACACAAGGTACGCCAGTTTCAACTCGCACCATCCGTTTCCAACTCAATGAAAGGGGGTTCTATGGTAGGAGACCCAGGAGGACCCAACTGGAGACAGAGAGACAGAGAGAACAGAGAGACAGAGGCCAAAATCCTTTTGGAGAAGGTCCTGTGGACCGATGAGATCAATTATAGCTTTTAGGGAAAGCACTTCATCTCTTATGTTTACAGAGGACAAAATTAAGCCTCAAAGAAAGAACACCTTCCCTACAGTCAAACATGGAGGAGGTTCAGTGATGTTTTGGGGTTGCTGTGCTGCTTCTGGCATTGGGTGCCTTGAATGTGTGCATGGCATCATGAAATCAGGAGATTACCAAGGAGGCATTTTGGAGCACATGTTCAACCCAGTGTCAGAAAGCAGGGTCTCCGTCGAAGGTCATGGGTCTTGCAGCAGAACAATGACCCCAAACACACTTCACCCAGGAATGGTTCAAGAAAAAACGCTGGACTATTCTGAAGTGGCCAGGATCGAGTCCAGATCTAAATCCCATTAACAGCAGTTGGGAGAAGGTACCCTTCAAATCTGGGAGAACTGGAGCAGTTTGCACAAGAAGAGTGAGACAAACTGCCAATAGAGAGGAGTAGGAAGCATATTCATGGCAACAGGAAGCACTTCAATACCATTAATTTGTTCAAAGGCTGTGATACCAAATATAAGTCAGTGCAGGTGACAATAATTTTGTCAATGCCATTTCTTTTTATTTTCTGATTTTGAAGGATATATTAATTTCTGAATCAAAAACAAATGTTCTGTAATTTTAACAGTGAAATAAAGAATTGTGGAGACCAAATACTTTTGTCAATTTCAACATATTTTTTTGTGAAAATTGAGTGTTATTTGAAAAAAGTGCAAGGGTGCCAATATTTTTGGCCACAAATGCATTTCTTTCACCACACTCACCCTTCTGGCCTCTCTCATATATCACTTATTTTGGGTGATGTTTGGTGTCATACAAGTTTACAAGTGACAGATTAAGATCCGAGGGCATGATGCCGTGTTCGGAGTAATTTGAGGAATGTACGCGTCCCTGTAATATTTGTACATACCTGCCTGCATTGCCATTGCTCATTTCCCACCATTTCTTGCTTTCATTGTAATGACTTGTTTGCCCACCATTTTTTGCCATGCTTGCCTTTATTAACCGAGTGCAAAATAAATATAATCAAACAGTCTTGACATATCCTCTCCTGTTTTGGTAATGATAGAGTGCTCTTGAGGGTAAATAGCCCAAGCATTCATAGATAATTGGCAGACGAGAGAGTGCGGCATGCAACGTTGGTTCACTCAGCCAATTAACAGCCGTTGTGCAGCCGTCAGCATGGTTCCCCATCTCAGGCAGTCATCTCACAAGTACGGTAACCACCACTGGGTATAAGGAGCCGGCCAGACGCGAGTGTTGCGGATGGCTTCCCTGGTCTTTTTATGGATGTGTCGGTCTCTCATAGTTATCCGGGAGAGAGACGACCATCACAATATAATCTAGGGTTTCCATAAGATCATTGTGCAACTTCAAACTTTTAAAACTTTTCATGCACACATGATAGAAAAAAACTATAAATGGTACATGAAAGCATAATTACCTCTGCCACCGAAGGTGGACGGAGGCTTTGTTTTCACAATGTCTGTTTGACTGTGAGCAGGATATCTCAACAAGTTGTGGACGATTCGGATGAAATTTGGTGGACAGCTTGGGTGTGTGATAAGGACAAATTCATTCGATTTTGGTGAAGATGCGGATGTAGAATTTTTAGATTTTTTTCGTGATTCTTCAGCATTGAGAGATGGGCCAAAATCGATATATGCCAAGATATTTCAAAAAGTTGTGGACGAGTTCTGACAAAACTTGGTGATGAGTTGGGTAGGTGACGAGAACAAGCCGATTAGATTTTGGTTAAAGTCCTGATTCAGATCCGGCGTATCGGTGAGAAACAAAATGTAAACCGTTCAGCCTGGCGGAGGTACGCGCTCTACCGAGTGCCTTCTAGTACATAAAGTTTTAACTCAATATAGTTTAAAATTTTAGGTTTCCACATAACTGCAATTATTCATAATACGGTACGTTGTTAATCCGATTTTCCAACTTGTTCAAAACAAATATTCTCCAGTTGCTGCGAGTAATATCATGAAATGCATTTATTATCTTGGCCCCAAATTCATCCAAAAAAATGTGGTTTTGACGAGAAAACAACAGATTTATAGCCGCATGCAATGTGGTCTGATGAGGACAGGTCAGGTGAACGAGTGGCTGCAATCAATTTGTCCACGTCTCCCGATCCACTTGTCTGGGGAGGCATCATTCACGAACCGTCGCATATTCGAAGCATAGTGGCGGCAAGCCTCATCTTGGTGGTACAAGGCGATATGTGAAAGAGTTAATCGTCGTAGTTCAGGAACAAAGAAAATCTAGAACCTTACAAAATGTAAATGAACAATCACCATTGACGTTGCTTCTTCCAGAAAGGACCGATGATGCGTGAGAGAACACTAGACATGAATTATGGATTTAATAACAGCAACAACGATATGAATAAGAACAAAACTTGATGAATTATGCTTCCATATGCCATTTACAGTTTGTTCATACAAGTTTACCTCAAGAGTTAGAAAAGGTCGAAGTTGCACAAGTACTTTATCGACACCTTATCCAGTAGATACGACCCGATCACATCCCTCACCCATAATTGGAGGAAACAACCAATCAGCTAACACCTCATCAAGTATCCCATGTAGCTAGAATCTATATAATTAACAAAGTGCTCTTCCAGCCAAAGAAAGCTGCATAAAACTAGAAGGGTACTCGGTAGAGCGCATACCTCCACCACGTAATGCCTGATCCAAGAGAACATATCGGGCCCAATCAATACATTTTTGAAATAACATGCGATATGTTGTTTTTGGCCCAATCTCTCAATGGTGAAGAATCACTTTAATAATTAAATATTTTATCGTATCCAGATCCGGATTCGGATCTTCACCAAAATTGAAGCAATTCATCGTGGTTACACACCCAATGTGTTCACAAATTTCATCCAAATCCGTCCCCAAATTTTTGAGATAGCATGCTATATATCGGTTTAGCCCAATCTCTCAATGGTGAAGAATCACTTAAAAAATTGTCGGATCTGGATTTGGATCTTCACCAAAATCTAATCAGTTCATCCTTGTCACACACTCAACTTGCCCACGAAATTTCATCCGGAACCGCCCACAACTGTTTGAGATATCCTGCACACAACAGACAAACAAACAGAGAGAGGGGTGAAAACACAACCTCCTTCACCTTCGGTGGTGGAGGTAACAACTAAGAAAAGGTACACAAGTTAAGCCTCATGCCGTTTCAAACTCTACCAGAGTTCCTCTACAGCTGTAAATATTCAGAATACATATATACATACATACATGAGAATCCCAATGCTACACCCCATCAGCTGCCAGACCAGTTACATCACTTATTGGTGAGTCATCAACGAAAGCCTAGACAGACACGCACCAACGAGGCTCCCAAGCACGGATCACGTGCAACTGTCAAATAGTAGTGAACATATAATAACAAGCCACAACCACATCTCTTAGGCATCACGTAAATATCAACACCAAACCTGAGGGTGGTGCGGACACCATCTGACATGAACAACGGAGTTTAGTTTGCTTCCATCAAAGTGAAAGTTTGAAGACGCACAAAGACTTTTGCAAACAACCGTGACGTCATTCAACGTCAAATACAAGATTGCCTTCTTCACTTTGCAAAATTCATGATTTCTCAAAAGGTGCGTGTTTGAGATTTCTGTTGCTTCTTGAAGTCACTCCCGGTAACGAGACGACCGTGCAACATACTTTTCAATCGCGCTTTTCCAGTATAACCAGTCGCTTCACTCACTGCATTGCCGCAATATGATGGACAAGTGCACATCTGCAATAATAACACCTTGACGCTTCCGACTCGTGCTTCTTAGCAGGAGCTAAGCCAATGAAAGCTCCGCACACACCCACAGGTAAACCCTGACCATATGAGCCACGACACAGCGCAAGTCTTACGACGCTTAAATATAAAGTTATCTGTAAACTCACAAAATAAAATAAAATATAAAAAATGGAGGAAGAGCAGAATGAGGAATCAGTTGCAAGAATGAGAGGAAGTACATGTTGAGTGCGTAATATCAATGCCACGCCAGACGAGGCGTACCCGTGGCCCAGAGAAAGCCTCCAAACATAGCCAGAGGCCAGAACGGCGGGTTGTTCCGAATGATGTTCAAGACGAGCGACGCCGTCCAGATGGCAGCGCAAAGAACCCACTGGAAAAATATTCCTGGAGAGACAACAAAATGACACGATCTTCTAGTGCATCCTCGAAACACAAACACAATGAGGACAAACGATGGCCGTGACGATATGAAACGTACCATCGCCTGTGTCAATGCGCTTGATCGGCACAAAGTTACTGCCAAAGAACAAAATGGAAACGGCGGCCGCGATGAACCCTCCGCCAACTTCTCGTAGAATTGTCCATCAGCTTCGAAATCTTCGGCTCAACGATGGAGGAAGGTCATTGCACTACGCTGCAAGAAACGACAGTCAGGAGAGTTTGTACAATCAGCAAAAAGCAAATACATATCATCAAGGTTCACAAAGTCCCGTGGGATGTGAGGGAGAGGTGTGACCTGGTGCGACGGTGGTGGCCTTCGAGGTGGAAAGAAGGATCAACGGAGAAAAATGAGTCATTTCACGAGAAGAAACATAAATGGGAAGGAAGAGTGCGTGGGTGAGGGAACGACGTCGTGATGTGGAGTGGCATCGAAGGGTCCGATATGGACCGTCACGACCCAAGGATGTACGAGGAATCTTAAGACACCGGAGAAGGCAATTCGATCGATTGGACCCATCATGGCCACTTCCAATCCTACTCTTCCCTCCAGGACTCTCTCTCGAGTACAGCCTGTGGCTGCTGGTTGCATCATTGGTTGGGACGCGGCTATGCCGCTGATGGTGTCCCCTTACCAGTACACTGGTACTCATTTTGCCGACCTTGGAAGGATGACAGCCTGAGTCAACCTCCTGGTGTATATTAATTCAGCGGCCAACGGGACTTGAACTCAGGACCCTAGATCCAAAGCCACACCCTAACCACTGAGCCAACACCAGGCTCCCTCCAGGACAACATGTACATGATCATCTTCTGCTTCTTGCGTATGGTAGCTATCATTTCTTGGAAGCGAGACTGGTGTCGCTGATGCAGTGCCCCTCCACCAGTACACACTGGTACTCATTTTGCCGACCTCGGAAGGATGACAGGCTGAGTCAACCTCCTGGTGTATATTAATTCAGCGGCCAACGGGGATTGAACTCAGGACCCTAGGATCCCAAGCCACCACCCTGACCACTAAACAACACCAGGCTTACGTACATGATGCACCACATTCTCGTAGCACTCCCTTTAACCCCTTACCCTCCCCCATCAAACCTTGCCGACACAAGACATTATATTTGTCGGTAATTGCCCGTCCTCTCCTCTACTCTCCTCTCCTCCCCCGTGTTATCCCACTGCCACCTCTCTTCCATGAGCCTCGACTGGGACACAAAACAAACATCCAAACACATCAGCATTTCAATCCAACGAAACATAGCTACAAATCATTCGGCACAAAGTGCTGCTGTACAATTGGCCTTTTAAACCCGAAGGATATTTGACGTGAACCACCCGCAATGAAGGGCAGGACGGCCGGCTTGATGGCAGTCTCTGAAGGACCGCGTGCTCCGAGATGCAGCGCCCCCCTCTCTCCACCTGTCGGAACTCCACCCGAACAGTCGCGACGACAACACTCGAACAGTTCGCGTCGCACAAACAAGCTCGGCACGTACCGACCGACCGACCCTCAGCACGGACGTTCGCCCGGATCGAAGCACAAAACGAACCCGGAAGCGCGTGTTCAACAATACGTTGACACACGTGCGTTTTATTTACTTACCGTGTAACTGAGGCGAACGCGAATACACATGATTTGCAGGATTGATTATTCATGTTCTTACACCTGAAATAGGGAGAGAGTGAATTTTAATTATAACGACGTAACTAAACTCCAATGAGACCGAACACCGTTTACACGTCACAGAAACGTGTGACGTGGCTGCTACGACCCATTTCGAGGGATATATCAAGAGAGACGAGGAAAAAAAAAGAAAGAAAAACGACTACAACAAGCTCAAATGAGCTAAGATCCTCGTCCTTTAATGATGACGTCATAAAAACGAATATGACGTCATTGTGAATGTATCAGGTTTGCGATAATTTATTATCTGTGCTAATGCCCGGCTTGATTCCCGCAAACAAAATTCAAACAGCTTTGCCGAGTTTCGGAGATAATGGTAATAGTCAGGTTCCTTGTGTCCATAATTTGACGTTCGTTGGAATTTTTTGGAGAGTAGCTAACCCCAACATTTTTGGAAAGTTTAAAGAATACCAAAACAGAAAATCCATGTTTCACATTTTTTTCAATGCATATAATGTGGTCAAATAGGTCGTTTTGGGGTAAAACCCGTTTTTTTTTATTTCAGCTCTGAAAATTCAAAATTAATCGCAAGCAAGCACTGATGATGCATAATTGTTAACTAGAGGACAGTTCTTAATATAGAATACATATATCTGTATTTTGAGCAATGGTTGCCATGGAAACGGCTATCATTTTGTCAATTACCGTTTATTTAATGTATTGCTTTCAAATCTTGAAACAAGTAATGCATGAATATGGTGATCAGTGAAATGTACTTAATGTCAAATATGAGATTGTAGCCAATTGCATCACTGTCTCTAATGTCACTCATCATTGCCATCGTCATCATCACTATCGTGGTCATGCCGTTCAATGTTTGAGTCCTCGTCATTCTCACACGAAGTGCTGCACATGCAAAGATCGGTGCATGTTAAGTTCTTGGCCCTGCAGAAACATATCTGTGATGAACATTCTGTCTTGCACTGGCACCTTATCATCTCGATAATTGCCTTTGGTGCAGGGAGAATGTCTGTTGTTGTCGGTTTGAGTTGACCACTCGTGTTCTTGTGGAAGCCATTCTTTAATGGATCAAGAAATGTTTGCTGAGAAATTGCTGCTTGACCCCAAACGTATGCCTGGATATGTACCCGCATGATATGCTGCCTCAGAGCACCGACAGTTGTGGTGACTTGTCATTCTCAGCCATGTTCTTACAGAAGAAATGCCACTGAAGTTCAGGGATGCTGGAAATATTGACACCACTTGGACAATAACCTGAACAGACAAATCTTGCTAAAGTTGTGTATAGGTCCTCTGACAGTTCAGCATCGTTACAGAGCATAGCAAAGGCATCTACATGTCGTCATCGGCCTTCAAGTAGCACTGGAACCACTTTGCCTTACCATGTCGAGCGAACCGCCCAGTATTATCGGCACTTGTGAATGCATGGAAGGCTGGCAATGCCTGGGCTCTCTACTCACCTAGGGCCTTCCAGATTGGCTTGATTTTGACAATGCTATATGCCATTGAGATAGATGTGTGTCTTGGCAGGAGATGATAGTTTGCTATGGCAAGAACCAGAACATCCGTTTCAGGTGAGAATATCGTCAGCTCAATATCTCCCGTGTGTTGCTGTGATACAGCTAATGCTTGCTGGATCATCAATGTATCGGCCTCCTCATGGTTATCGCCTCAAATTGGAGACCCCTGTTGCTCGACGTCGCCCACATGCCGAAACGACTACCAAGCTGTTAGTACCAAGACTACCAAGTACTCCGTCAGATCAGCCTTGGTTTGATCATGGGACAGAAATTGACTCATCGTGATGTGTTTGATACTGGTATCATCCTTGACCTGATATTGGACTGGTGCCTTTCCTTGACGTCGTTTGTCTCTGGTTGTGCTCTTGAGGGAATCTTGCTTGTATGTATCAAAAACAAGAATTACATGGTCGAAGCCTCTGGTCAGATTCTTCACCCTTCATTGAAACATTCACTGAGGTCCTTCACTGTCACGACAATTGCTGGTTTCTTGGTCATTTCTGGACAACTACCATTCCATCCACGACTGTGACCTTCGTGCTAGTACTGCCATCTCGATATTACAGCATCGCGGTGATTGTAGCGTATGAATCTATGGGACAATATCTAAATTTGGTCAGGCCGGATTTTCGATATTCGCTTTCATTTTGGTGTCACGTGACTTGAAATTTGGCAAAAAATGCAAAAATGACGATTTTCAAAATCTATCTCCTCCTACATTTCTCAAGCGAT
>JAXMNL010000360.1:29244-47186 GCA_035128595.1 Eptatretus atami | reverse complement strand
TCCTCCGACTCCGACTCCTCCTCCTCTTCTTCTTACTGTTGTTGACGTCATAGGTACTCTAAATTAATCACTTCCGGACAGGTTTTTCTTGTAGTTATCTCTGTGGTTGAGTGGTAAGTGAAGTGTATTAAGCTAAGCTAACGTGCATGGTTTGAATTCCATCAAATTAATGAAGGTGTTAAATGTGTGTGTTGAGTGTGTGTGCTCTATGTAAGGATTGCGATGATACCAAATTGTATTTTTAATAATTTATTTTACTCATCATGTGCCAATAATGGTTGTTTGTTTTGTTTTGAGCTGTTGTTTTGTAGTTTTCTTCTTCTTCTTCTTATGACAGCTTTAACTCTGACGTCATGTCACGTGGCAACGTCGATGAGCGTTGCAAAGCTTGCGAATTTATTTTTTAGCCGCGTCTCGAGTAGCGAACGTGGCTCTAAGAGAGCTCGGCATTGTTGTTGTTGTTGTTATTATTTAGGTGATAAATTAAATTGCAATTCACCTACCCATGCTATCCGATTGCAACTTCGTGATTGTCAGTATCTGATCGCACCAAACCTGCCCCGCACACAGTATGTCAGGCTCAGTGTGCCAGACGAGAACTTGCACATTGGATGCCCAGCCACTCACAATCCATATTCTGCATCTGCAAGTTGCGAGCAATTCCATGTAAACCACCGCACATGCCACTGCCAGTTCATCGTTCATATTTCCCAAATTATCAGCACAACACCGATTAACACGGAAAGGGTTGCCAATATGGGTAATTTTCGTCATCTCGAAAGCATCAAACCGAAACAATATGCATATAAAATGTAGTTTTTGAAACACAAGTGAATTAAACGTGATGACTCATCTGAAACGGAACAGCCCGTTTTCCACGTAGGGCGGATTCAACGGAACGGATTCCACGCTGTTCTGTCAGGACTTGGGGAAAAGATTCCAGGTATATCATGGGACTCAACACGTGCAAATCCTGGTTACCTTACCTGGACTTCCAGTCGTTCTTTGAGCGTTAACCTCGGTTTCCCTTCTCGAAAACATGAATGAACCGAAATGACGGCGTCACGTAGTTCCGTCATGTCTGCGCTGGTTCTGTATTGTGGGGATCTGACATCGATACCAGCAAATACCCGTCGCTCGCTACGTATTAAGCAAATAACGTCATGTTGTTCTTCATAACCATTCTGCCCCATTCACTCCTCATTAACCCGCAGGTCATTTCCCTCTCTGGAATCCAGCTCACATATCTTCTCATCCATCCTTTACTCATGTTTTATATACGAAAAATACAACACGTCACTCGGAACGAAACTTAAGTGGGGAAAGAGGAGGGAGGAGAGGAAGGAGGGATCATCAATGGTGCGTTAGCCTCGTGTACTCAGGTATGGTGGTGGCTTGCGATACTAAGGCCTGATATGTTTGGGTGTTGCTGGTCCTAGAGCCTGTATAGGTGAGGTGTGGCTGATCCTAGCGGTCCTGATTCGAGCCTCAGCGTCATCCTTCTGATCGTGAAAATGCTACCATTCCAGGTGTTACTGGTAGAGGGCACTGCATCAGCACACAATCACCTTAATAAAATTAAGCACCCGGCAGCTAAGAGCTCTCATACGACCACCACCACCACAACAAATCGGAATTAAAAAAAAAGCTTTTCATTGCACTTCTTATACATTGATTTTATGCCTTGTTCCATAATTGTAAAATAGTCTGATTGTGAAAAAGATTATACCAGTATGTCTATTTATCCAACGAACAAGAAGGATTCATAAAAATGGCAAAACTTATAAACTTATGAAAATAATGATTTCAATTAATAACAATATTAAAAATAAAATCATTCATAATTAAAATCAAAATTCATTGCAAAACTCTTTAAACTTCACGTGGTCAAGTTCTTCTAATTCGTTTTCAATAATCAATTAAATTACTTATTTTTGCTAAAATAAACAACTAATAAAGTTTTGAGAGGGGGGTAATTGAAATCGTAGCGAAGAATCATTCAACTACCCCGGTACTTAACTTTTCACGCACTCTCGGCTAAACGTCTTCAGTGACCTCTTAAGAGAGCCATTTGTTTGACACCTTCCTTCCATTTATCCCACGTACAACGAAACTTCTCGTTATCGTCATGCCTGGTGAATAATAACGGGGACTCGCTCACTGGCATATTCATCAAAAATACCGATCAGCTGCCGGATTTCCCTCCCTGCAGAGGTCCACCTCTACAACCTAGCTGTCACGACATCTGACTAATTTGCATACCCGACAGCCGATCATTGCTCGAGGCTCACTCTGGCCCACACCCGTGATCATTCAAATGAGAACGCTGAAGCATCGATTTTCAAGATGAAAATACAAATCTCCAGCCATTTGATGGGAAACTTTTGATCTAGATTGGGATATATTACTATCATATTATCAAGGTTTTTCTACCGCCCTCCCTGATGAGTGGAACGAAAACTTATTTTTCAGAGCACTTCTGAGCCATGGCTGATCGCCTAATGGCCGAACGCGCAAACAAGACAGCTTCTACAGAGGGTCACTGGTATTGTGGCATGCCAGCAGGCTTATATATACAGCATGCTGCCAGCCTGGCCGCATGCCACTGAGCAAACTCTCCAAGGCTAGCACTCTTGTGTGGCATGGTCACAGCGCTAAACAGAGTCTGCCAGCCTGCCGAACCCCACGTGCAGCAAAACTGTACCAGATCACACTTTGTGGCATGTCAGCAGCGAAAACACAAGTCTGCCAGCCTGCCGATACCAGCTGAGCATACGTTACACAGGTCCACGTATTGCTAGGTCAGCAGGCGTTGTAAACACAGAGGGTCTGCCAGCCTGGCCAACGCGGTACCAACTGCTACGGAGGATCGCACTGGTGTGCATTCAGCAGTCGTGTAAAACAGGAGGTCTTTGCCAGTTCTGCCGAACAGCCAGGAGCGAACTGTACAGAGGGTCCACTGTAATGCATGGTCAGCAGGCGTTAAACAAACGTCGTGCCAGCCTGCGACCAAAGAGCAACTGTACAGAAGGTCCACTGTTGTGTCTGCAGCAGCGCGTGTAAACACAGACGTCGTGCCAGCCTGGCCGAACGCCACTGACGAATCACGAGGTCGCACTGTGTGTGCAGGTCCCAGCAGCGTGTAAACACAGAGTCGTGTCAGCCGCCTAACGCCAGCGACAACTGTTACGGAAGGGTCGCACAGTATTCATGTCAGGTCAGGGTTTAAAACACTGAGGGTGTGCCAGCCTGTCCGAAACGCACTGGCAACTGTTTTAGAGGTCGCACTGGCTTGCCATGGTCAGCAGGCGTTAAAACACAGAGGTCTGCCAGCCTGGCAACGCCAGTGAGAAACTTGCTTGCCAGAGCCTCGCACTCTTGTGCATGTCAGCGCGTGTAAACAAATCGTGCCCGACCTGGCTAACGCCCAGGTAGCGAACTGTTACAGAGCGCACTCTTCGGTGCAGCAACAGGCGTAAACACCAAGGTCGTAGCCAGCCTGGACGAACGCCAGCGGGAGCGAACTGCTACGGAGGGGTCACGCTGCACATACGGAATGACCAGCAGAACAGCTTCAAGAACACAAACCAACCCCTTTCTCATACTTCGTCTCCACTCAGCTCATAACCTTGAATTGCAGGAATCAATTGACTGCCACATATGTCTCATCATCGCTTCAACGCTGCAAATGGTCCCAGTAATGAATTTGTCCACGCTCCACACAGAATAAGTGTTTACAGTGTTGGTTTAGGCGTTCAGGAATCCAAGCATGCTCAAGCTAACTTGTTCCCACTTTTGGAGTGGTGGCCGGGTAAAACTAAATTAACAGCATCTCAAAACAGTTTGTGTGTTAATGTCGGGTGTTAACTGACTGACGTTTCACACAAGGTATCAGTGTTTTCTCATCGATACCTGGCTCCTCTATAACAGAAGGTCCAGGTTCAAATCCCACCCTCGCAATTCATGTAAAAGGACATTGACATCCACTAATGTCTTTCCCGATGTCTCTCATGCAATCCTCCATGACCTCCGGTCGAGCAACGGAAAAAAGAAATTTGCTGTAAACAATCTACCTTATTACATCCAAATTATGAAATTTTCGGACATCCAGATCTTTTCGTCCCACTTTTTCAGATCGATGGCTCATGGAGGCGAGACATAGGAACGCTTGATAACTTGATGTCATTATCAGTATCACCCTTCATTAAACAATTTTAATTCCTTTTCCCCCCCCCCAACACGACCCCGTATTAGAATAGATGGCCCTCAGTCGCCGATTGTTGATTGATTTTTCGTTCTGTCATTATCCACCATGTAATTATTATTGATATATTAATAATTAACATAAAAACACCTTGTAGTCCGACCATCGTTGGAATTTCAGCTTGTGTTTTGGGTGATTCACTCCGCTCGACTCTCACATCGGTTAATAAAATACACGAAACATTGTAATATTTACGTGAAACGAACGGATTTTAACACCTTGTGAAAACACATTCAAACGAACAAAAATATCAAAATCGTTCCCTTACTTCCAGCGTTCTCAACACCCAGAAGCTGTGAAGAAGGTTTAATCGCACTGCCACAAGCACGACGTTTCGATCAACGATATGTTATAAAGGTAAGAATGAAAACGAATAAAAGCATTTTCATCATCCGTACTTTCAACTTATTCGCATCGGAACACAGAACAGCGTGGAGGGAAAAAAAAAAACCTGACACTGCTACGAATTACACCGTCAGCCTGATCAAAACACCGCTTAATATTCTGATTCGCACCACCACCAATGAGGCCATGATACATATGTCATTTCGGTTCTCATTCAGCTCTGCAAATCTATTTAACAAGAAGTATTTTTAAAAATAAATTATCTAAATATTCCTTCTGTTTGTGTATCCGAGTTTTTCCATTCACACATGCCTAATGGCAAGTCTCTCGTGCTGGTGTACTCACATCTCAGTTGTCCTCGTGTATTTGGTCACTGAGAAACATCTCGAAAGCGTTTTGACCAACGTTGCAGTAAAAAAAGATAAATAATAAAATAATTCTAGGCACGTTTTGAGCTCAAACTGATATAGGACATGACGAGAACAATGAAGCATAAAGGATTTTGTTTTACTATTAATCAATAATATTCATTTTTCACTAATTCCTTATTTCCAAAAATTAAAAAATCATGAAACGGTGTGCTTTTTTGTAATTCCATTAGCTATAATTGATTCGAAATATTTACGTCATTATTTGTTAAATTATAATAATCAATTAATTCCCTCAATTAATTAATTAATATTCCCCTCCCCAATTCCATTACACCGCTCACGCGCATCCGCTGGAGGATTTTATGATATTTATTTGGCGCATGACGTGACATGCTCGAATCCCGCCATTGTGCTCCAGTGGCCCAGATCCTTTGCCTTGATATCCAAATCCGTGCTTGCCTTCGTCTACATACGCATCGTAAGAACTAGTCCACCATAATTGGTTGAATTGAAATCCTAATCCAAAGAATCTAAACTTCATGTCTTCGATCCGATGTGAGAATAATTTAATTATACAGTTCATTAACGATGCCCAAGAACTATTGACTAAGAGGGTGCATGGATTTATACGGTATAGCCATAATATCAAAGGCCCATAACATAGACTTCAGATTAACGATGGTCTCAAATGAAACGCGCGAGACACGATGCATTCCTGTGAGTGCCGTCATTATTATCCCAGTTCTTTGGTCCACCCTTGCTCTCCCTACCCCTCATCATAACCTGCATTCCCTGTTGTCCATCTATCCCCCCCCACCTTCTCCGTTGTTCCTCTTGTATGTTGCATCTTGTCCTTCTGTATTCGACTCTTCAATGAGCCTTACTTGAACACCAAAAAAAAAAAAGTGAAACAAAATGAAAAGCAACTTCAAGATTCAATGAATGAACAAAGATTTATTGAATCATTGCTCCTGCCCTCCTGCCCTCTCAACTCCTGCACAATGTGTGCTAAGTTACTAACAATGCGCCACACATAACGATACAATGTGCATAAATTAACAACTAAATGACCATAAATAATATACAATGTGCATAAATTAACATACTAATGTCTTAAATTAACATACTATTACATAAAATTAACATTACTAATGGCAAAATTAACATACTTTACGAATTAGCCCGCCCGGCGTGCGATCGACCACGTAACTCGAATGCGCACGCTTCGCCACCGGAACCGACAATTCAGTCGGACCTCTCTGAACTAACTGGCACGCAGGAGCACAGTCACGGTGTTAACCCACCACAAACCCAGTCCGCATTCTACCCCCGAAATAGGTTGAATCGCCGAATGTCATTATACCTAATACGCACGGGTAGCTACAGATTTACCACGCCGCAGTCGACTTCGACACGAACCGCAAGCGTCTCGTTCCGCTGCAGCAGGATAACCGAGCGGAGTTATCTCGACCTCGACGTTCAGATTATTTATTGGGTGTCTACACCCACTACCAATCCTACGTGATGCAAGATGAACTTTCAACCGAAGAAAGACGCAACGAAAGGGAAAACATTCGACAACACTTTTTTCCACACAACACACACACACACACAAGCTAAGCCACTTATTACACCATACAAGATGCACATAGCATCAAAGCAAGAACAAATACGTAGTTACTACGAAATAAAAAAGGCTTTATTTCAGCACATATAAGTACTTACAAGACTGTTGCCACACACACATTTACACAAAAAGCAAGAAACAAGCCACCCTCATAGCAAAGGAGCAGACAGTCCGTGACCAAGAACGTGGACCTGGTACGACCAGTCCACGAGACGAAGGCGTCTTAACCCCACTCGTGGCGCGAGGCAGGCAAGCCCGCAATTTCCGTTAACCGCTTGACTCCGTGCCCCTTATGGTCGTAGCCTCCTCCAGCGTGCGTCCCACACCCTGTTGGTTGAACGGACGGATACGCGCTATCTCAGCGGGTGCGGGAATTCGTTAGCTGGAGTCGGAGAGGAATGCGACGCTCCGCCCGCTACGTCTGACCCCACGACCCAACTCTCGCCCCTTAAGCCCTCTTCCCGTCCCTGCATTCACGCCGCGATCTCCCTCGACCTCACCTCGAGCTCCGTCCCCTTCGCCGTCCGATCCCCGAAGAAAACCTCTCAACTCCACGACTCCGACTACGCCACTTCTGCCGCCACTGTCACCACACCCTTTTCACACTTTTTTTCTGCACTCCGAGGCTCATGTCTCGTGTCTTTTGTAACGCTGAGAGCTTTATGCAGATTCGATCAAGAATCGCCTTGAGAAGCGGGCCACCCGCGACGCTCGCATTACATAACGGAAGGAAAAAAAAAAAAGGCGGTACTTCTCCTGATCCCGTTCTCTCTCCAAAAAGAAGAACCATCACAGCAGGGTTCGACCCACCGCCCGACCTCCCATGACGAGAAAAAAGGCTTGAGCCTCTCCTGATCCGTTCTGCTCCCTAAAGACGCATTCACAGCGGTTCGGAGCGGGCCATGCCACCCATGCTCATCATTGAGATGGGAAGAAAGTGGCTGAACCTCCTTATTCCGTTTCCTTCCTAAAAAGATCCGTGCACTCGGCTGCTTCGTCACAAAATACAACGGCCCTGCACAGCACGACGTTCAGTGTTGACTGTGTGTGTCTTGTTGTAAGAAAAGGCAAGTGTGGGGTTTGCTTGTTGTTCGTGTGCGAGCGTCTTGAATGCGGTTGTGAAGCGATTTTGCGAGAGTGTGAGTAAAAGGAAGGTGTGTGTTGAGTTGTGCCTGGCTTCGTTGGGAGAATGCGGTGAAGCAGTTGCGTGGAGTTTGTGTAGGTAAACGCGAAGTTGTGTTTAGTGTTTGGCGCTTAATGCGCCAAAATAACATAGAAGAAAAAAATGCTAACTCAAACGTCCCAACCCGAATGAATCACACATATTCCCCCCTAAACAACAGTATGGACTAAAGCACACAGAACTAGCGCAATCTAATCTAGACCCTTTATTTGTATCGAATTCCACAACCGTAACAAATACTAATGTACATAAAATTAACATACTAATGTACAAAATTAACATACTAATTGCATAATTAACATACTAATGTGCATAATTAACATACTAATGTACATAAATGACATACCAATGTGCAAAATAACATATCAATTGAATAAATTAACATACCAATGGCTAAATAAATAATCAATTGAAAAATTAACATATCCAATGGAATAATACAACCAATGTGCATAATTAACATTCCAATTGCATAAATTAACATACAAGCACACACATTAAACATTATCAATGTGCATTAAATTACCATACCAATCCGCATAAATAACATTCCAATTGCAATAATAACATACCAATTTATGCAAAATAACGTTAATTAAAGCATCGTTCGGCATGATATGCTGTATCATCTCTCCAGGACTCATTCAAAGCGTCTCTCCACAGCAGAGATTTGACCTCGGCGTGGGTCTGAGTGTTCAGCCTGTTCCGCAGTCTCATCTGGAACAACTCTGAGAAGAAGTATGATACACGGGAAGCATGACTGAAACATCCCTGCTGTGCGCGTTTACTTCTTCTTAAAGAACAGTCAATATTAAGTACAAACTGGATATCTTTTTGTGCACTCCATAGTCATAGTAACTGGAGAAAAGATTTCGTAGATAGAAGTGCGAGTTTTCTTTTATATAATAGTCGATACTTGTGGAAGAGCTCAAACGAACACTAAACGAACAGGACAAATGGACAGTTGAGAGAGAGAACGGGGAAATACCAAGCAGCGGAATGAAGCCGAAGCATAGAGGGATTTGACAATACAATGGGTGTGGGAGAATGGGGGCAAAGAGAAGCATGGGGTTGACAAATGGATACAAAATAACTCACTTCCGGTTCCGGCGTGGCGGTTCCTCTTCAGCGTCCTCTGCTGACTCTCAAGATAAGTTCGTCGTTTTTGTCGCCGTTTTTTTATTATTATTTGGTCCCTCATCCACGAAGGAAGACGTATGTTTTCATCCCAGCTGTGTAAATATCTCAACAAGAGCTCAATGTGAGCACAATATACGCCCCGAACAGAAGTATATACAGAATTGTCTACACAGAAAACAGCCATTCCGTTGCATTGGCAACCACTTTAATGACGAACAAATGTCGCGACCACACCGTCCCACTCTTACTATTACCAAATATGAAACGTGAAAGGGGTTGAAAACTTTGGATTAGAGCGGACAGAACGACGGACGACAGACGGTACGACCGGATCACAAATACGCCCAATATACTATATATAATATATATATATAATATAAAATATAATAATTAAATTATATAATATATATATATATATATATATATATTAATAAATATTAATATATATATATAATATATTATATAATATATATATATATTATGATATAATAGGGTGTATTGTGGACGATTCGATAAATTTGTGGACAGGTTCATGTAACAAGACAAACTGATAGATTTCGTGAAGATTCCGATCCGGATCCAACTATTAGAATTTAAAAGTATTCCTCACCATTAGAATAGGCAAAACTAATACAGGTGGCAACACACCCCCAGCTACTTATTCCAGACCGCTCTCCTGTCCAGAGTGGTCGAACTTTTGTGGTGGGGACCAATTTTTCTAAACAATGCACTGCAACTGGTGGAACAACTGCCTGATATTATCTCCCAAAATAAGAACATTCAAGCTTGAACATAAACCTTGCTTTCAATCATCACATATCCCAATGTGCAGTCGCTCTGCACCACGTGTAAATATCAGGATATCTCAAAAAGTGTGTACGAATTCGGATGAAACTTGGGGACAGCTTTGGTGTGTGACCACGAATTGTTCGATTTTGTGAAGATCGAATCCGATCCGGATTCGAGAATATTTGAAGGATTCTTCACTATTGAGAGAGAGCCTAACACTAGTAAGCGTTATCTAAAAAAGTTGTGGACGACTGTACAAAAACAAGGTGCATGCAAGTTATTAGTAGTAAACACCGATTGATTTTAGTTAAGTCGGATCAGATTCGACCGATCAGTGGCAGTGAATGTTAAACTGATCTGGCTGAGGTATGTTCTCTACCCGATGCCATTCGTTTCGCCAAGTTCCCACTCGATGAGTGATTTTTCATTTCTTTGTTTCTGTGCAGGGATCACAAAAAATTAGGGACGGATTGGATGAAAATTGTGGACAGTTTGGTTGTGACCCACGACGAGTTGATTCAGATTTGGTGAAATCGAACGATCTGGATACGAAATTATTATTTTTTACAGTATTCTTCACCATTGGAGAAACGGCCCAAAAACACATACAGCACACAGACATGTCATAAAAATATTGCCCAAATTTCTGGTGGATCAGGCATACATGGAGGTATGCAATCTACATCCTCTCGTTAAGTCGTCTCTGATGTGTGCTTCCACTTCCACCCTTTCCCTCCCTTGAAATGCCACCACAACCGACTCTGCAATAAGAGCAGAAAACTCAATTCGTGTCTGCTTCCAAATCTTGTCTCCCAACCCCCTCCTCTCAAATACCCACCTTCCCTGTCTACTCTACCTTGGCCTTCAAAATTTGATGTAGTTCCCCCCCAGCCCCCCCCCCAACTCCCCGCTCTCTGCTATTATTTGTCCTATTAGTGTCCTGATCCGTATTTACTAGCCTCCATGAGCCTGACTATTGTACACAATATAAATTTCAGATACACAATATCATTCATGTGAATTAATTTGTGCAAATGCGAACTTCCGTGGCTCACTGCAAACTGGTTAAATGGACATCACATTACGTGGCTGCTTTACAGGTGGGGACCAGCATCTGGCACCAGTACAAATATGCAGCGCAGCTCACACAAGCGCTGAATGCGCTCAAATCTCAGATGTAAACTCATCAATGTTGCCACGCACAGTCCTTATGTCGTCACCACGTATCCTTTTCAAGTAGACTCACCATCAGCCTGGTGCGTAACAATTCTTCTGTGCAACACTTCTGTGGAGTCCTCTATAAAATTGTCCAACACTACCCAACTAAGAACACGTCTGGAGGGGAAAGGGTCTCTACATCCTCCGACACAAAACAACAGACTCGATCACTCAACGAAGTTATAACGCACCGTTAGAGTGTAGACTCCTTCAAGCTGAACAGTTATCTTGTATCCCAACCGATAGGCCGGTATCTGATTCGACCTCACCAAATCTAATCAGCTTTTCTTCACTCACCCAACTCTCCCACCAAGTTCGTCTGACATCCAGTCAACTTTGTGCGAATCTTCCAGTCAACAGCACAGACACGAAACCAGGGGTGAAAACAAAAACCTCCTGCCACTTCAGAGGTGGAGTGAACGAGCGTTCGAGTCTATGGGCAGTCAGCTGTGGGGATCGTTGTTGTGGCCTCACTAAGTCAAATTGACGTCACAAAGTATTTTATGCCGCGAACGAGAGACCTGAGGCTCGTTTAAAACTCACGCCTTCCTAGCAGCAGTTATTTAGATCAGCTTGATGAGAAGGTTGGGTTTCCTCCCTTCCCTTTTTCCTCCTCTTCCCATTCATCCTCCTCTTCCCATTCCTGATCTGGCAAACGACACGTACACAAGATCAGTCAAAAGATTCCCGGGAAAGACTCAAACTCCCTTCCCCTCCCAACAGAACCGCTCGTTCAGCAATCGAGCCCAACCGTCTCCCTTAGCCTCGCGCGTCTGCAGCCTCTTCGCGTCTGGAGCCTCTCCGCGTCTGGGCAGTCTTCCCGCGTTCTGCAGCCTTCTCCGCGTCTGGCAGGCCTAACCGTGTCTGGCCAGCCTAGCGGCGTCTGGCAGCCGAACCGTGTTGCAACCTAGCCGCGTCTGGCAGCCGAACCGTGTCTGCAGCCTAACCGCTGTATCTGGCAGCCTCGCCGCGTCTTGGCAGCCTAACCGCGTCTGCAGCCTAGCGCGTCTGGCAGGCCTGGCGGCTTGCGCAGCCTCGCGCGTTCGCAGCCTTCTGTCTGGCAGCCTAGCGGCGTCTGTCAGGCCTAGGCGCGGCACCTAGCTGCGTCTGGCAGCGTAGCGGCGTATGGGCAGCCGAGCGGCCGCTGCAGCCTAGCGCGTCGGGAGCCGAGCCGCTCTCATTATTAGTATAATGGCAGAAGATTGAGAAAACTTGCCAGAATTGCGCGTCGTCCACGCCAGCCCAACGCGGACATTCCTTCTCTCCAACATGCTCTTTGTACCACAATATCCAACCGTAACCGACTAGAGGAGAATTGGAGAGTGATCTATTGTGGCGTGGGTTTCGGTGTACGCTGTGGAAATGAGGTGGTGTGTCTAAATTGAAGGGGGCTGTTTCGGGGGTTGACGGTGGTAAAGTGGGAGGGGTGGGTGGCTCGAATGTAAGGCTCGGTTTCGAATGTGACGACTGGGAAGGTAGGGGTTGTGTCGAAGATTGAAGGGCTCGGTTTCGGTGACTTGGGTAAGTGGAGTGGGTGGGTGTGTCGAAGATTGAAGCGTGCGTTTCGTGTACGCTAGGGTAAGTGAGGGGTGGGTTTCGAAATTGAAGGCCTGGTTCCGTTTGACGTGGGTTAAGTGGAGGGGTGGTGTGGTCAATGTGAAGGGCGTGGTTCGGTGGACGGTGGGTAAGTGCAGGTGGGTTGGTCGCAAAGTGAAGGCTTGTTATCTCTCGTGTTAGATTATAAAACCAATCCCAAGACGGTCTGCCTTTCTTTTGGACTGCATTCGCATGTCCGCTAATCGTGCTGATGAAGATAGGCCATCGGTTCCCCCTGTCCATTATTACTTCCAAAAACTAATTTTTTGCCAAGTAGTGTCTGCAGCATTGTCTCTCCGTTGAGTTCTAATTGTTTGTCACATGCTTGCCACAGTTTCAACAATTTCTGAATTTTTTGCTCGTCGATCCAAGACGGCACCGCTTAATGTCGTAACATCGAATCCGATCCGATCTAAGAAATCTTTTCAAAATGTTCTTATATTTTGCAAAGTATCTTCAAAGTATGATGGATTCACACGAAAACTTGTGACGGTTTCGGAGGTTCACCAGAAGAACTGCCTCCGATTTTTAAATCCAAATCCAGATCTTGATTATTTAATTATTTAATTTTAACTGATTCCCCTCCCCTTTAGTCCGGTCCACACGTAATCTGGGCCCCTCACTGTATGTCCTTCTTATTCCTTCCCTCCTCCAGATCATTATCATGAAGATTTAACACTTCAAATTTAACCCCGTCTACGGCCAACACACAAAAATCCCTGAAAATTCTGGATCCACACACCTTTCGAAGACGGCACCCGCTCTGGTCCCACACTCATCAATGACCTCAGACTTAGCAGCTCCTTCTCCATGACCTTCCCTGCTAAGATTTTGTATCATAATCATCTTTTTAAAAAAGACCATCCATTGTAGGACAAGGTTCCAGGTGCCCCCCCCTTGCATTTCCCATCGATACACGAACTCGTGTCATTGACAAGTCCCTGCTTACTTGGCCTCCATTCACAGGTATTCATGGTTACCTTCCCGATTATGTCGTCAAGCCGAACCATCGGAGTGGACCCTTTCTACCTCGGGAAAATAACAAAAAAAAAAAAAAAAAAAATAAAAAAACAAACCAATACTAAATCACAAAAACTAACAATACACCTAAATCAACCAAAAAACAACAAAATCCAAACTTCACAATCAAACAAAGAAACTCAACCACAAACAATGTTTAAAATCAACAAAAAAAAAAATCAACAATCTAGACATGAACCACTAGAGAAACTACTGCCCTGCACCTAAATAAACTAAAAACAAAAAAATTAAAGAATCCCAATCACATAGCAATACAACAAAAAAAAAAAAAAAAAAAAAGAAAAAAAAAAAAAAAATAAAAATAACAATAAAACTAAAATATCAACAAATTGAAATAATCAAAAAATCACAATAAACAATAATCCAACATATAATACAAAAAATAAACATGATAAAAAACCCAAAACAAACAAAACAAAAAAAAAATAAATTCAAAAAAAAAAAATAGATTTACAAAATAATCTTCACACTCCAACAAAACATAAAACATACAAGAAATTAAATAATCAACAAACAAACAAACCCCAAAAAAAAAAAAAAAAAAAAAAAAAAAAAAAAGAAAAAAAAAAAAAAAAAAAAAAAAAAAAAAACAAAAAAAAAAAAAAAAAAAAAAAAAAAAAAAAACACCCACAAACACACAACCCAAAATATAATACAACAGAAAAAGACCAAAAACAAATACCTACAGAATATAAAACAACAAAATAAAAAATAAAAGAAATATACAAAAAAAACAAATCACAAACAAAAAACCCGAAATACTAAACAAATAACAAAAAACAAAATCAAAATACAAAAAATCTAACCACATATAACTATGAGAACCAAGCAACGACAAAGATGAAGAACATCCTCCAGTCTACAAAACCTTCCTTAGGTAAAGCGACCGTAAATGCGTTCAACAAAAGAAAAACAAAACACACCCATAAAATTGTAACGATTCACCTGGTATGAGGCTGCAGTGAGTGCATCCCACAGAAAGTGGGGGGAACACAGGTCACGAATAAAGGTGAAACAGAGTGAGTGATGCCTTGACGCAGAAAAGTATCCAGCAAGATGAGTGATGCCTTATGTTCCTGGATGCGAGTACAAGGCAAACCACAAACAGCACGAAAGAAAAAAGTAAAACCAGTAAGTGCCCATCAACACCGGTCCGACCACATGTCAGCCGGTCCCTGGTGTGCACATACCTGCAGTGGCTGTTCCGAGAAGAGAGGAGAGAAGAGAGAGAGAAGAGAGAGAAAGAGAAGAGAAGAGAGAGAGAAGGTTGCCCTACCGTCCGTACCCATCCAACGTCCTTTCCCTTCTGCGAACACTACCCTCGCCCCCTCTTCTACATTCGTTGCCACGTCTGTCTCCTCTATCCACTGTCAATCCAACGCCAAATTCACACCCAATCCCCCCAAGATGCAATGAAAGGAAAGCAGAACTACTGCAATCTGTACATTTACATCATGATATGCTCATTCAACGGCAAGCTAGATGTGGAAATGGTGGATGTGGTGTGCAAAGGTCTTCACAATCCTAACTCGCTAAATTGTTTGCACTTTTAAACTTTCCCCGGTTATACCTGCCAAGAGCCTTTTGTTTAAAACTATGGGATTCTAAAAACCAAATCCCTCGCCTACGTTGGTTCTCTTACAAATTTGGGCCTCCCCACACCCAAATTTACTTTCGCCATCGCACAATTTCTGGCCGGGTAGTGTGCTCCACTAGCAGTCTGCCCACCTGCATACTTTACGTTCCACCGCCGACCTGAAGCTGGCCTACTCCTCACCCTAACATTGGGGATGCCCTCCGGCATTCCCCCCCCGATGCCACTTGGCATTTGGCGCCCGGGCCCCTGCTGGACCCCGGTCCCATATTAACTTCGTGCACCTCGCACTACGCACGCTCCCATTTAAAACTCTTTTGCACCCTCGTACTACGCACCGCTCCCATTTAAACTCTGCAAGCCTCGTTACTACGCACGCTCCCATTTAAACTCGTGCACCCTCATACTACACACGCTCCCATTTAAACTCGTGCACCCCCTATACGCACGCTCCCATTTAAACTCGTGCACCCTACGTACTACGCACCTTTCCCAATTAAAATTGTGCACCCTCTACTGCGCACGCTCCCATTTAAAACTCGTGCACCCTCGTACTACGCTATGTCATAAACTCGTGCACCTCTCGTACTACGCACGCTCCCATTTAAACTCGGTCACCCTCGTACTACGCACGCTCCCATTTAACTCGTTGCACCTCGTCTACGCACGCTCCCCATTTAAAACTCGTGCACCCTCGTACTGCGCAACGCTCCCATTTAAACTCGTGCACCCTCGACTACGCACGCGTCCCATTTAAACTCGTGCACCCTCGCTACTACGCACCTTCCCATTTAACTCGGCACCCTCATACCTTTTGCGGGGGGGGGCCCACGGCCTTCCCCATAAACTCGTGACCTTACTACGCACCCTCGTCGTACGAGTGTTGCACGATTAAAATGGAGCTCGTTCAATTCAATTCAAAACAAATTTTTTTTGGGGCGGTAACA
Source organism: Eptatretus atami (assembly GCA_035128595.1). Lineage (NCBI taxonomy): Eukaryota > Metazoa > Chordata > Myxini > Myxiniformes > Myxinidae > Eptatretus > Eptatretus atami. The sequence goes on along the minus strand of JAXMNL010000360.1, from coordinate 31,071 downwards.
ATATTTTTGGGGGTTGAAATCACTTAAAACGATGTAGAAGTCAAAAAAAAAAATTTTCTCTAACAATTTTTTTTGGGGGGGACAGTCCAAAATTTAATGAGCATCATCCTTGACCATACCTTAACCCCCCACCAAGTTCGTCGATATCCGTCGATGAGTTTTCCGTAATACTGTTCACAAACAAACAACAAACAAACAAACAGAAAAGTGCGTGAAAACAGTAACCTCCATCCATCTTCGAAGATGGGAGGTAATCATTCCAAACAGGAAAAACATTTTATGATATGTCATAAAGGATCAAACAACAGGCACGATAACTAATTTAACGTGTTCGATGGGTGAGTAAAGATTCTGCATCAACGCGGTAAACTTCCAATCTTTTTTTTCTGAACCTTTAAAATCCTTTTTTATTTCAATTTAATATCATGGAGTTCGTCGGCTTCATTATGAGGAAAGAAAGGAAAAAAAATGGTGCCATTCAATGGGCACAAGCACACTCATAAACTCCCACGAGCGTCATTGCATTAATAACCATAACTTTTATTCTCGAGCGTTTTCTGTACTCCAAGACTTAAAAAGAGCCAAATACACCGATAAAGTTCCACAACGAGAGATCCAAAATCCCCAATTTACTTCTTCTCTTCTCGTTGTTCCTCTCTCAAACAATGTAAAACTGTAGCCCGACCCCCTCATACGGCTGAAGCTTCGATGTTATTCCAATCGGGAAGTTACTTTGTCTCTGGCTTGTGCACAACCAAAATTAAAAATATATAAACATAAATCACTTATTGGAGAAGAAATTGAACGTTTAGTGGATTCAACAACCAGGCCAGGATCATGAGGTTGGAATAGAATGTGACAGAACCATTCCAAATCATCCCACAAATCAAGCAAACAAGTATTAAAACAATTTAATGACACATAAACTGGTGTTGGCTTATGTTAGTGGACTTTCACAAGGTCTTTGAAGCTTTGCAACTGTTGAAAATGATCAATCTGCGTCACAATATAGGATCTTCTTTATATTAATTAACATTTTGAAATGTTTTAACTGTGTATATTATTTTATTTTGTTTGCTTCTGGGGTGAAGTTTCAACACTGTAGATTTGCCTGATCAAGTTGACGATTCGGTTTATGTTACAATGATGTGCTAATTTCATTTACGTCAGTGTGTTGTTATATTCACCAGCAAAGTGATTCACTGATATCGAGCCATTGTGTGTTTGTGTGTTTTTTTTTGTTTTCAAGCTTTGTCTTCAAGGAACATTGTTACGGACTCTCAAGAACAAAGTTACACTCTGTTAGAACATGGTGAAGGACTTTGTCTCTGGAAACATCGTTGTCGACTTTCTGCAGTGAATCATTGAAATATGTCGCGGAGGATGGGCTCAGCGAGACGAGTCATGGAGAGGCTCGAGAGCTGCAGGGGCCTACGAGACGGCGGGACCTGTACCTCGGAGCCGGAGACGGCTCGGGGAACGACGGGAACGGCTCGGGAGACGAGCTCTGGGAGACGGCTCGGAGGGGACGAGCTCCAGTGAGACGGGCCATATGCATGGAATGGCTCCCCTGGGAAAGGTAGTGGCAGGAACAACAGTAGATAAGTGAAATTAGAATTAGATAGTACCTGAAGTTGTGAGATGGGGTATCGGATGTTGGACAGACTTTTCGGTAGTTGAGCATTGATGGTGATTTGTGTGCATGTGCACGGATGGTGTTGGTGGGTCTCGTCAAGTGTGTTGTGGTTGATGTGTGTTTTTAACCAAGCCCATGCCCCCTCCATAGGAAAAAATTAATACAAAAAATAAAATAAATAAATAATAAAT
>JAXMNL010000359.1:23624-33793 GCA_035128595.1 Eptatretus atami | reverse complement strand
GGTGTCTTCTGCAATGGAAATCAAAATTATTGTCCGGAAAGTTCTTCCCAACACTGTTGCAGAAGTTCGCGACAAATGGTGTGCACTTGTAGGTTGCTTTGCTTTCACCCTTCTGTCCAGTTCATCCCAAACCAGCTCGATGGGGTTTAAGTCTGGAGACTGTGCTGGCCATTCCATGATGTGAAGCCCACCGTCTTGTTCTTTTCTTCTGAGGTAGTTTGACATAGCCTGGAGGTATGTTTAGGTTGCGTTATCTTGCCTGTAGGATGAACCCCTGACAACTAGGATAGACCAGAGGGATAGAACTAGACTAGCAACTCGGCATAGCATAGCGCTGTAAAATGCTGTGGTCGCCCTTTTGGTTCAGGTGCCAGTCACTCTGTGTAAGTCGCCGACTCTGGATCCAGCAAAGAGCCCCAGATCATCACGCTTCCCACATGTTTGACTTATTTGTGTCACACACACTGAGGAACCATCCTTGTCAGCTACTCGACAGCATACAAACACCTGCGTGATGAACGAAGATTTAAATTTTGATTCATTGACTTCATCGGTCCTTCGACCTTCTTCCAGTTTTCAGTGTCCACTGGGTGGTGCTTCATGCCCCAGGCAAGCCTCTTTTCTTATTTTGCCATTTTAGCAATGGCTCTTCTTACTGCAACTCGACCTGTCAACTGCAGCTCGAAGTCTTCTCTTCGCAGTTGAAACTGAGACTTCCTTACTTCAACCAGTGTTAAGCTGTGCTTGAAGCTGCTGTCCTGTGAGCCGCGATCATGCAAGCTGTTGACTCTCAGAAACTTGTCTTCTGATTGTGTTGTGGCGTTGGCCATTGTGTTTCTTCCTGTGGCGATTGTGTTCTTCTGTCGAGGTTTCCTCCAGTTTCCAAGTGCTTTTGATGGTGTTGGAAACTGTACTCATGAACCTTAGTTCCTTTGCAATTTTTCCAAACGAAAGACTACACTTTTAAGGGTTATAATGGTTGTCTGTCTTCCTTTGTTATAATTGTCTTTTCTTGCCATATTGATAGCAAGATACTACTTCATGCGTGCAATATTGTCCAAATAATGCTTCGAGGGTGGATCAACACAGTCTGTTCCAACACTGCTTTTTTACAAACGAGGGTTTGTAACTAATCAACAAAAGTGGGACACCTGGAGAATTGTTTGCATCAACTTTCAAGGCTTAATTTACTTCAATTGCTGCAGAACAACTGCAGTTTGCAACTCATTACTTGTTCCCTGAAAAGGGCCTTTGTTAACAACTTGAAATTTACATTATTTTTCAGTTTTTTGCTAACCTAAACTTTTTTTTAAACCTCTGGCAGTTTACCGCTTAGCTGTACTTTCCAGTTATTCACTGGCCTTGAATGCTAATTTCAGTAAAAACTGGAAAATGGGGGTGTTGAAACTTTTTGACGGTGGTGTATGTATATGTATATATGAGTGTTTACGGTTGTGAGAATTCACAGAGCACCATAATAGGTCCTCAGATCAGTTATGTCGACAGTCTGGTTCAATATATTTCCCACCGATGTCTAAGTGATATTCGGTAACCGGGCTGTGATCTTTGAGTTAGCCGGTTTTCTTTTCTATTGCTTTATTTGGACAACCGCCATTATACCACCACAAAGCGCCACAACCACAACAACCACGATCACTCAGACCACCAACCACAACAACCACGATCAGCCTCAACACCACCACAACAAACCACGCCACTCAGCCAACCACCATTACTACCACCACAAAGCGGCATCCACGCCACGTTAACCAAAGACCTTCACAACCACACCACCGCTTTCCACTCAGCAATGGTTAACCAAAAGCCTTGGTTCGGGCGAGGGAAAGATAGGGCAGACGACCCATCCCCCTCCCCCGAACAAATGGCGTTCCGCTGGCCACACGAGGTTCCCTACGAGTGGAAAAGACACAATTACAGCGGTGGGGGAGCGCCCCCGATTTGGCGGGGAAAACGCTTCCTGCGAGAATTTTCCGCGCGTCTGAAGAGGGGCAGGAGATTGAAAGAGGCGGGGCTTGGTGATAAAGAGTCGCGAACGCGAGCGCGGGGAGCTTGTGCTGAGGAGAATCGATGAGAAGGAGAGGAGCTTTGGAGCTGAGGCGGACGAAGAGCTGCTGAGAAGGCTTTTCTGAGCTGAGCGGATCGAGAGATGTGAGCGTGGCGGCGCTCCGGACCGAGGCGTTCTGGCTGGGTCGGTGTCGTGACGGAACCACCTTGGATCGTTGTGCGAAGCCAGATCGTGGAGGACACGAGCACGGGGAGCTCACCACCGCTTCATGTTTTCCTATATTCTTTCTGGGTGTTGTGTGTGTGTTGTTGGCGCCGTCTATAAGTTTAAAACCTATATAAGTGCATGTGAAATAACACAATAGATACGGCTGCAGTCTTTCGGCAGGTGTTGCTGTCCATCCCCCCATTCATTCCTTGATACTGCTTGTATGTTTCTTCATGCTGCGTCGTTGTGTGGAAATAATGTGGCCTGTTCTCAAGTTCAGGTCGTTGGCGTTCCCTTTCCTTATCGGAGACTGCCATTATAAGTTCTGAATAATAGCTGGCTTTTTCAAGTAGGCCGTTAGAATGATCGGGTTCCAACCAGGGCTTGCGTGATCATACACCGCTCGGCATCGCGCAGAACGGAGCGAGCTGCGTTACGTGGCTCGTTTCCAAAGCAGCTCCCGTGTGAGGTACACCTCTGCGGGAGCTTCCCTCACGAATATTAGGTAAATTTCGACAGTTCGGCGGATCGGACCTGTAGTGCGGGTGAGTACTTGACAAGGCTGTGGTGTGGCATTAAAACACGTCCGTAGTGGGATTCCGGCGTTTATCCGAGGCTGCGACTGGATTCTCGTCCGGTGGGCGTACGGCCGCGATTCGGTAAAAGCGGCTGTCCGCAGCCGGCGGGCGGAAATCAAAACCAATATATATAAGTGGAGGATAAATGCGGTTCTCAGGCATCCATGCAATTGAATGCGGGAAAAGGTGTAAACTCTCTGTATTAAATCCCAAAAAACCCCTAAACAGGAGTCTATTCCTCCCCCTCCCTACAAATGTATAGGCTAACCTTTCTGACCAACCCCTTAAAAACCTTAACAGGAGAAGGATTTTCTCCCTCCCATACAAGCTCATGTTAATTTGGAGCCGTTTCAAGACCCCAAAAACCCCAAAAATATAAATAGGAATACGAAAACCAAGACCCGTCCCCACCCTCCGGCCCCCTCACCCCTCTGCCCCCTACTTGAACTTCTCGGCCATCAGTCAAAAGAAGAGACCGGATCTCTACCCATTGAGTACATGTTACTGAGATTTACCATTTCCTTTTTATATTTTCACTCCTTCAAGAGTCGAGTATTTCACTTAATCAGAGAGACATAAAGAGAGAGCACATTTTTTGATCACCATCGAGTTGAGCATATTTATTTTCTCTCTCAAGCACAAAATAAAAAGCTTTTCCCCATTCGGTTTCTTTTAGCCGCTGTCACACCTTGACATTTTAGCCAGCGGTATGCCGACGTATGAAAAAATTTGGCGTACGCCGCTGGCACACATCGGAATTACGTATGGGTAAGTTTGTATACCGTTAAGAGCATCGCTGAAGCACGCTGCATACGTCGTAGGTCGCCGAGCTTCGTGACAAATTTTAAGCGATGCTCAAAAATTTTTCGACGTATGCCAGGTATGACGCCAACGTTTCCACATACGCTGCCATGAGTGTGTAGGCAGGTTATGCGATCGTTGACACACGTTACTTGTTTAAGGTTACTACATAAGTCGAAATACGTCTCAGGTAATGTCTAGCGTACCCGAAATTATTTTAACCTATGAGTAACGTGCTTTGAACCTTGTGATAACGTGTTCCCCAACACGCATAATTGACGTATGTAGAGTATTTACTGTCTTCGGACGACGACAGAGCTTACTGAAGTGTTTCAACTTTACAGCTACCGTATATGTGTATTGGCGCGTTTTAGGGGACATTGGTATATAAAATTGGAATTCACAGGAGGAACCGTCAGTGTTCCAGACTCCTGGTGAGCAGATGTCCATTCATCCGAGAGATGGAGGATCCGGCAAGCTGAGACGGCAATACTACCTGTCCTCCGAACATCAACATACCTCATCGATTTGACACTTTACAGTTGCGTGCCAATAGAGCTCAGGAGAAGAGAGAGTAACGGGAGGAGAAGAATGGTGAGAACCATGGATCGGCGAGGCGACGGACGTTAGCTATCGATGCCATCGACGATTGCCCGAGAGGCGTTTGGAACCAGATCTCCCGTCCGAGGACGTGAGCGTGTATGGGGAGGGTGTAGGGTTGATGATGGATGCCTGCTTGTCGCGTCACGGCACGGCCAGGGACTTCTTGGCGCATTTCTTCGAACTTTTCTTCGGCATGACGGTCGATGTTGACACTTCGATGTTAGTCGCGGTTATGTTGGAATCGTCGATGCGACAGCCTTTGAATATTTGCTACGCCACGGATTGTCGGCAGATATCGCTGCGCGCTATGGCATGAAGTTCAGACTAGCGTTGGTTAAGTTTGTGAACGCCGACACCGCTTAAGATTTCGTTAGCTATAAGTTATCTATAAGTTATCGAAACGTTTCTGTTATGTTACCAATCGTTATTGCATACGTCCAATCATTATGAATACACTATTTTGTTTATACGCCCAAAACTATGAAAAAAAGATCAATAGTCAGATCGCCAGCGTTTTGGATAATTTTGATACGTTGGGCATACGCTGGCTAAATCGCAAGGTGTGACAAGTGCTTTAATGCAGAAGTGTTTTTTCATGTTACAGTATTGCTGCGAAATGAGTCATTGCTGCCTCAAGTCATTTCTCATCGGAATACGCCCTGGAAATACAATTGTTGGGTAATTCATGACTCATGACTTCACGCTTCATATTAAACCACTTGTGTGACCTGGATGTTCATCACAGAATGGATTAAACAGATTCTTGATGAGAACCTTACAGGATTCATTGTTTTCACCACATGACAGGTGAGATTCTAACCCAATTTATTGTATATTGTTTTAAACAGAATTAAATCACCTGTAGACCAATAATTATTTGTATGTGTTTTTTTCTCACAGGTTATCTTCCAATAAGGTTTCGTTTGATCAGTCTGTGGGAAAACGAATTAGCTGAAGTTACACGACGAATGGATAAGATGAGACGATTTTTTCAAGATATTTATTCCTTCAGGAATGAACTAAACCGATATTAGTTTTTGAATGGAAAGAATTACTCTTGCGCCCTGTAAGGTCTGAAAGACCTCACTTCAAGGTTGAGAAACTACACGTGTATGTGTGTATCTATCTCTCTATCTTGTTTGTCTTTCTGTCTATATCTGCCTATCTATTTGTCTATGTGTCTGTCTCTCTCTGTCTGTCTATCTCTGGCTATATGTCTCTTCTGTGCCATTTGTCTCTCTTGTCTGTTTATCTGTTTCTGTCTGTCTCTCTATCCTTCTGTTTTGATGTATTCTCTTTTGAATTTGACTCATTATTATATTTATATTCATTTTCAGTTTAACCACTGCCTGGGTGAATCAAGCACACAAGTTAATCGTCTGCAGGAATCTGACATGAAACTCAGGCATCTGGCGCCAGACTGTCTTGGAAATGTTAATCTATTTTTATAGCTGATATTTTATATTTTCAATGTTGATTAATTATAAATGCTTTCCTTGACAATTATCTGTTCTTATATTACAAGAGAGAATAAGGAGATTGTAAGAATGGTGGGGGGGGGTAGGGTGCGCTCCCCAACGACCATCACCCGCTCATCCACCCCTCTCCCTCCCCGTGTGTGTGTGTGGAAGGTGGGGGGTGGGAAAGAGGAGGTGGTGGGTCAAAGGTGGGGTGGCACGGTGGGGATAAGGAGCGGGGCTTGTTTGGGCGGGTTGTGTGAGCGGGGTTGTGTGGGCGAGGAGCTTTGTGGGGTGGGCTTGTGTGGGGAGGCTTTTGTGGATGGAGCCTGTGGGTGGGTGGATTGTGGATGGAGCTTGGTTGATGGGTGGATGTGCGGTGGAGCTGTGTGCTTGATTTGGTGGATGGGTGGATGTGCTGTCGGGCGTGTTGTGGATGGGTGGAGCTTGTGTGCTGGTTGGAGAATTTTTTTAATTCAATAAACAGTTTGTGTGTGGGGAAACTAATTAAGAATATAATTAATGTGGTTTTTGTGGGTGGAGCTTGTGTTGATGGGTGGGCGTGTGTGTGTGGAGTCTGTGTGGGTGTGGTTTTTGTGTGTTGGAGCTTGTTGTGGTGTGGGGGTTTGTGTTGTGTGGAGTTGTGTGGGGTGGTGATGTTGGATGGGAGGGCTTTGTGATGGGAGGGGCTTGTGTGGGCGGATCAAAAGGGTGGAGCGAAAAAATTCCAATTTATCTTTGTCTTTTGTTTTCCGTGAATAAAAATGGAACCTAAATTCTCCCCTTTAAATTCATGATACCTTATAAGGTCGCAAGGAACTGTATCTATCACATCAACGATTTTAAAAGTCATTGTCCATGTTTAGTATAACCTTTTTCAAATGGATTTCACCAATATATTCTCCACTAGATTACAATTGAAACTTAGGCTTTTGCATTAATCTCTTTGTTAGGTCATCTCGCAAGAATGACCTAATAAAGCCGGACCAAATGTCTGTCCGTCCGTACGAAAACAATTTTTCTTTTCAATTTTATGAAACTTAGTATGTGGGTAGAGGTCGAGAGTGTTCACAACGATATAACTTTTGTCTGGGGTCAGGTCAGGGACGAGCGAGTATAAGAAATCGCATTTTCAACCTATAGCTGCCATTCTAAAGATATCGGCAACTGTTTATTGATTATGATAGTAAAAAATATTCTTGTATCTAACCGACAGGTTTTTGAATTCCTTCCCGTTTGTCGTCAGCGTGATTATGGAAGATGCATAAACGCCGATGCGATTCGCAAAGAAGTAAGAAGGAGAATGAATATTAAATATATAACACATTTTTAGCCTTTTATATTTATACATTTTCCGCCGAGTGTGGCAAAGTTTCAAAACCCGAAATGTATACGTCGGATATTTTCAAATATAATTCGTGCACGACGCCAAAATGCTGAGTCAGTCTTTAACCAAACTGCGCAGTTCGAGCTGCGCAGTGAACTGCACAGTCGAGCTGCGCAGTAGTCTTCGGTCAAACTGAACATTGAGAACTTGTAGTATTATAGAGATGGACCGTCCCCCCACCACGGGGGTATTTTCAATATTCTAACTTTGTAAATGTTCTGATGGGTTTATTTTCGTTGAGGTATGATCGTATCATATACTTATCTAAATATCCTGAATAAAAGATGACATTGTGTGAACGAGTTGGGTGAATTTTTTTATATAGTCTTTTTTAAATGTGTGATTGAGCGCTCAATAACAACCGATTTCACTGTCATGTAAAGGTACTGTTATAATGTAATGTTGGTTATTTTTTTTTAGAGAATCATAAATGTTTGTTATAGAACTCTCTACCCACATCAGTCCACAATTTTTTGGTTGTTCTCTTCTTTATTAATTCGGTTGAAGGCTAAATAAGAGTATTAACTGTTTTGTTTTTTAAAGGGGACAACCCACGATATCTACTTCCTCAAATCGATACGGTTTAAAGCATGAAACTTGTACCTTAATATTATTGAGTTCATCAATATGAGCGGACCAGATGATAATCAACTTCCTTGGAATAAACCTCCCTTCTATGAACTTTGTGAATATTGGTTTATATAATTCAGTCAGCTAATTGTTCTTCAGTCTTATGACATCATTATGAGGCCGTATAGTTTTTTGAATTTCCAAGCCCAAGTTTCAATTTATACTGATCATCTTCTTCACATAACCTATCCACTTTTTCTTCAAGGTGTGGATTTGTTATCAGAGACGAAGAATTATACACATGTTCTCTGTCCGGAGTTATGCTTTTCTTCCAATGTTGTGTATCCCATAATCACAATATCGTGCTCATGCACACTTCATCGAACCTATTGATGGCTATACTCCATGCATTTAGGATTGCTCGTGCTCATCTAATCTTTTATCCAGTTTGTTCCTGGACCACAGAAGAATACCTGGTAGATTGTAATTCCTGTATTCCAAGTAGTTGGTAAATTGAACTTCACTGATAAAAACTTTTTGTTATATTCCTCCGAGTTTGTGTTGAGATAAATTGCTCTTTTTTTGACACCCACTATAACATGTACTTTTTGTAAATAACTATTATTTATTACTTTTAAAATACTGCGCGTTACTTTTAGTATTAGTATATATATATTTACATTTGACACAATAACTCATTTATTTATAGAAGATTCTTACAGAGTGTGAAAACCGTTTTAGTTTCCAACATGCACATTTGAAGTCTATTTTAAAACACTAAAGAATCCTTAGATGTCTTCTTCTCTCCTCATTTCTTAAGAAAAAAAAACGAAAAACCTTTAATTAAAGTCAATCACCAACTTCATCAAATAATTAATCTTTATCTCATTTCTCGTTTATATCTTCTTCCCTGAACCGATGTTATATTAGTCTTGTCGAAAATATTTCTAATAGACGGTCAATTCTTTGTTTTCCTCCTCGGTGGTTTGAGATTTTTAACTCCGCCATCGAAGTCGAGAGGTTTTACTGTTTTCACCCTTTTCGTTTGTTTGTTTGTTTGTGAACATATACGGAAAAACTCGCGAGTTCGGACGAAACTTGGTGGGGGGGCGACCGCGGGTTTTTAAGTATTGTCCAAGGATCATGCATTATTTGGACCTTGGCTCTCCGCGTTCCCCTCTTCTTGCTTCTCACTAGACAGCTAAATTCACGGCGTGGACCGACGCTATTTCTCTGTTCTTCTTTGCCTTCTCTATGTTCGCTTCATCTTCCATCTCCCCCACGCACCATGGTTCCCGTTACCCCCCAAATCCCTTTGGCGGCACCGAAAAAAAATGTAGGAGAAATTTTTTTTTTGGCATATCTTCATGTTTTAAGTGATTTCAAACCCTAAAAAATTTAGAGAAAAATTTTTTGTTTTGATTTTACATGTTTAGTGATTTCCAAGCCCCCCCCCCCCCCACCCCCCCCCCGAACAAAAATTGTTAGATAAAAAAATTCTTGTGCAACCTTTTTTTCAACAAATTCGATTTCTTTTTTTTTGCATTCGACATGTTAGGATTTCCACCCCCCCCCCCCCCCCCCCCCCCCCCCCCCCCCCACTCCCCCCCCCCCCCCCCCCCCCCCCCCCCCCGCAAAAAAAAGAAAAAATGAGAAAACACACTATAAACTCTGTCAGCCACTGTTGAATCATATTAATGAATAAGTATAGGTTCACTTGGTGACCCGAGCAGTATTGCGGCGGAGTTTTTGACTCTCCGAGTGCTCCCTTAGTTTATTTTCTGTATACCCCCATCTTTTTTATCTATGTTTCATTTTTTATATTTATTTATTCTCTCCCTTTCTCTTTCCTTCTCCTCTCCTTCTCTCCTTCTCTTCTCTCTGCTTTCTTCCTTTCTCTTTTCTCCTTCTCATCTCTTCTCCGTTTCCTCTTCTGTCTCTTCTCTCTCCTCTCTCTTTTCTCCTTTTTCCTCTTTGTCGTCAGTTCTTACACCTCTTTCTCGTCCCTTACTATCCTTGAATCACTTACACCCACTGGATATCATAAATATATTCATCAGGTTTTTTATTCTGTATCCAAATATTTTTTACAACAGACCAATTAAATTTTCTTTGAATTTCTAAAAGAGCTTCGTTTTCTAACTTTACTATTTTTTCCCATTATTTTAACTTTTAATGTAAATCCAAGTTGTTGGTTCATTGTAACAATCAGTATAAAACCAATATTTTTTTTATTGAAATACCTATTTTATGTTGGAGCTATTTGATTAAATATCTCTCTCGTACCAGCTCGATGGGGTTTAAGTCTGGAGACTGTGCTGGCCATTCCATGATGTGAAGCCCACCGTCTTGTTCTTTTCTTCTGAGGTAGTTCTGACATAGCCTGGAGGTATGTTTAGGTTCGTTATCTTGCTGTAGGATGAACCCCTGACCAACTAGGCATAGACCAGAGGGATAGCAACTAGACTAGGCAACTCGGCATAGCATAGCGCTGTAAAATGCTGTGGTCGCCCTTTTGGTTCAGGGTGCCAGTCACTCTG
>JAXMNL010000358.1:233-16145 GCA_035128595.1 Eptatretus atami | reverse complement strand
AGAGAGAGATAATAGAACAGAGAGAGGGTGGCAAGAGCCGAAGAGCAGGCTTTGCAGGACAGTGGCGATCCGTCTGGGACCGTTGCCAGAATCTGAGTGCGAGGTTTAAACAGCAAGCTCTCCACGTTCTCAGGAAAAAGGACACAGAGTCCAGGGACAGTTGGGTGCGACTGGGTAAGGTGGGTAGAGAAAGTGATGGGTTTTGGACACAGATTAGCTGCAACACGAGTTTAGGCATTCAGGCTTTTTGCACGTGCGGTATCATCAGAGCTGCCATTTGAGCTGAGGGAAGGGATTGGAGGGGGCATACACGCAGAAAACCAGATTTGATGAGACGCACCCAGGATTTTGAGGAGGGAGAAAGGCTTGAGAGTGTCAAGATCTTGAGATGAGAAAGTTGTTGTTTCCTGGCTCTCCTGAGGTAGATACAACACTTGTTCCGAGCTTTATGGAAGGAACTGAGATTGCCTCATGGAAGCAACACAAACTGAGGGCAGGCAAGTTGTTTCAGGACAACTGCCTCACCACAAGCTTCAGATGAACCAAGAGCGGGAGGAAGTTGTAGGACAACTGAAGCCGGAGAGGGATAAATTCTGTCATGAGGGAGAGCACGTTTCTTTGAAAGAATTCCAGGCAGGATGAGTTGATATTGGAGAAAGTAGTGATAGGAGACCAGTCTATAAGTTTGAGGGTGCTTGGAGACCCTCCAGTCGGCCTGTGTGAAATGCCAGACTCGACGGCGGTTGAGGTGGTTCTCTGATATAGCCAGAGAGATGTCACTTTGACAAGGATGTGGTCAGAAACGGATTGGAGCGGAGGAAGAGCAGCAGATATTTTCAAGGTAAATTTGTCAAAATCAGATCGCAGAAGAGATGGATACCATTGGTTGAGATCAGGTTGGGAATGTTGACCGATTAGTCAGGCCATGAGTCACAGAAGCTTTTGCTGGAGGTTGCCATGATAGGTGAGCAGAGGTCCCACACCTCGCACTGGCATGATGACAATTGAAGTCGCCACATATGGGAAGAGAGAGTTTGGATGAGAAGAATTAGAAAGTTGGTCCATGTTTTCAGATAGTGAGGTGTAGATGAAGTCTCAACTGTTAGGCTGGATGACGTACAGTACAGCATATAACATGAGGTGGGAGTGGAGGGGAAAGCCGTAGCCAGGTTTCCTGGGGGTGTGGGGGTGAGGGCAGTGCATGGAGAGTGAGGAATAGAGTCTTTGAATAAAGAGTAGCAACTCCTCCACCCAGGGCGGAGGCTCAGGTTTCTGTCAAACCGGAAGGAGGGAGTAACCTAGGGAGAGATACTTGGGAGTCAGACACATCTTGGGGGAGGAAGTTTCTTGTTTGGGGCAGATTATGTCTGGTTTGTCAGTGGCAACCTGTATGGAAGATCTGGAAAGGTTTGAGCGAAGGCCCCGGATATTTGAAGGGTCCATACTTTTAATGAAGAGGTAGGGGGAGGAGGCTTTGGGTGAGGGGGTGTGGGGGAGAGGGAGTGTAGGAACAAGGGCGGCGAGGGGGGGAGGGTAAGGAGTGTTGTTGAAAGAGGTGTGGGGGATTGCAGAATAGTAGGGGAGGGGGCCGAATGAGGAGGAGAAAAGGCTCTGTTGGTTGCTATGGGGACGAGGCGGGACAAAGAGGGGAAGAAAGGCAGTTGAGGAGTTGAGGAGCGTAGAGTGAAGAGATGGAGGTGGAGAGGGCCGTGGAAGGAGGCAGCTTGTGTGGATGGGGAGGGGGGGCTAAACTTTGAGGAAGGGATGAGTGAGGGGGTATGAAAGGTGGGAGAAAGGTGAGGGGGAATTTTTGAGAGAGGTGAGAAGGAGGCTTGGAGGAGAAGAGTGGGGATGGTTGCTTTGAGAGTGAGGGGTGAGAGGAGTGAGTTGGCACTGAAAGTTGGAAAAAAAGAATGGTTGTGGAAAGCGGAACATTCATATAGAAACTGGGGTTTTTAAAAGTTTAGGTCAGTTTATGCGATGAACACATTTCTTGATGGATGCAATAAAGGCGAATTCAGAGAATGGAGAGAAGAAACGGCTGTAACAGTTTGGATTTTTTTAGGCAAGGTAATGACGGAAAGGTCGAATTGAAGAGCAGTCCTGTTTAATAGCAGAAGAGTAGTGCATTCTGAACAGTAAAGAGTACCACACGTGTGAAAGAGGAAGATGAAGCATTATAAAGAGATCGTTTTTGGTTATTATTATTAATGTTTGAGAGAGTTTTCAACAGATTAGTTCAAAGGAAGTGTTTTGTTGAAAAAAAATCGAGGAAGAAGAGGAAGAAAGAGAATGAAGAAGAGAAGAAGAAGAAATCGGAGAAGGTATCGGTTTTTTTTTTTTTTAGATTAAGAATAGAGTGATTAGTTGGGTGGAGGCATGGGGGACTTAAATAAAGTGGGAAAGATAGAAATTGAAGATAATGGGGAGAAAAAACAATAAACAAAGATCGTACACCGGGGAACAAAGGGTAGGCTCCAGCCTCAAGATAGGCCCTTCAAGCACCACTAAGACAAGTTTTCGACGAATCTCATACATAAATAGCACGATTTTGAAACAAAACCGAACTAGGAACACAACAGTACATGTAGGTGAGAAAATAAACAGTTAAAACGGGACATAACGACCGGAAACTTAACTTTTGAAGATCATCAGCAGGGACACCCAAGGAGACTGCCACGCATCCAAACCCAGAACCGGAAAGCAAACCCAGACACGAATGAGCTTGATAGCAATCGTACGAACGCACCCGATTCGACACTGCGGGCAAATCATTGTTGTCAAAAAGCCAAGCAAGCTAATATTGTACAAGTCACAAGTCCACAGGAACTTGACTCGAGGCTGCTTCATAAGATATCTCAATTTCAGAAGCATCTCTGCTTGTCATAGAAGTTTTAATATCTGCCCATGGTGTTTAGCTAATAGTTATCAGGCATTTTAGCAGAAATATTTGGTCAACCTCACACAATATGCAACAAAAGCAAACTCCAACAGATTTTTGGTTCCTGAATAATGTCCTCAGTGACAGAAAAAAAGTCCCTAAGGAAACCCTCCGGGGGGAAATCCTGAAATCATGGAAATCCCAATCTGCCGCCACCCGGCTATGGCGAAAAATGAAATGATATTTTAATATGTAATATATGTTTTCTGGCATTCTAATTTGGTTTCTAGTATATGGTCAAGTATATTTGATTACAACATAATTATAAAAAAGTGAAAGGTATTGAGGGTAAAAGTAAAAATTATAAGCTTTTTTTGTCCAAAATGTCAATATTTTTTCCCTAAAAATTTTTGAACTTGAGAAAGTTTGTTCATATAAGAACATATGTATCCCAGGCATACATCTACATATTTGCCAGATACCAGGGACCATAGTACTATCTTCTGTGCAAGAATTAACACACAAATAATTAATTTTATTGAATTTATTTCCATTTTGCCTACCCCTTACCCCTTAATTGTAAATATATGTGCACTTGTGCGTATTCGTCCAAAACAAAGGAATAAACGCCTGGCTATAGACTAATTACATTAATAGATAGTTGGATTTTATAGCAGTATGTATTTACAGCATAGTCAACTTCATCTTAAAATCTAATGACTAATTCGGATTTATCTTTCAGGCATAGGGAACTGATGTGAGCGTGCCAACCCATGCAACTGTGGCCCATCTCAGCTTGCAAAACCTCATGAACAGAAACAGGTCAGCATCACGCAGGCAAGCATAACGCTAAGAAGCATCCACACTGTACATGGCGAAGGGGCACAGTTGTCCGGCGAAACGACTACTAAATGCAGATACAGGATAAAATTCCCAACTAGCGCCATACAGGAAGCGTGATATGACATATTGGTCACTTCTGAAGGAGTCAACACTGGCCATTCTGGGCAGGCATTTCGAGGAATAGCGGAAGACAGCAGCAGGAAATGCTATGAAGAAAGATCAACTTGATAAAGGACACGCTCCACTCATAAGCGCGAAGACCATTAATCAGATGTGTGAAGCACGATTCCTGAATGTCATACGCCAGTGCGAATGATTCCCAGCCAGATCGCAAGAGTCGTAACATCTTCACAATACAGATACTCAATGCTGCTGCTGAAGGACTGGTGAAGAAGATGAGTGTTAAAGCTGGCTTCGATGGACAGCATAGCAGCAGCAATCTTGCGGATCTATGGCACATGATATTTGGGAAGATTGATGAGCAGCTATCACCACTCCACACAATTATCTTCCATTGAACCCTCCCCTCATTGATGGGCCAGACTGTCATAAGACTGAAGCCAGAAGTAAGCACCTAGCAGTTTGGAAGCGTGAAAGCGATCAGATCCAAAGCGGAACACGGCAGCATCTGGTCTCCAACCGACAAACGCAGAGTTGCTCAGGATTTAACAAACCGCAGCGAACACTATGTGAGAAAACAATTGTGCGCATCAACCATAGAAGACATTGAAACATGAACACCCCATGATCTACATGTTGGGTGATGATCTGCCTCCGAGGACTTGTGCATTAATTACCATTGCTGGTAGTTGAATGATTTTGGGAACAAGATGGTATATGTATATGACCACTAGACCCCTTATCTACACTGCATTGTGGTTCCTATCAAACTTCGCTCAATTCCATTGCTCCTTATCTCGTTCTTTGTTCAGAGCTGAAAATCAGGTGATCAGTTAAAAATGCTCTATAAACGATCTTAACATTTGCAGTATGAGCACTGCCATCATCAAGATGCATGCATTCCTGGAAATGGGGACCGAGTGGATTGTTTGTGTTCAATTACAAATTAATGATGCTCTTATCATTTTAACGTTTTTTTTGTAGGCCAATCATTGTTAAACATTTTCGGCAATGACATTTTGACAAAAAGTTTTTTTTTTACCCATCTTTACTTTTTTATAAATTATTATTTTGTATATCAATTACTGACCATAACTAGGAAACAATTAAGAATGCGAATACATATTTTACATATTAAAATATACAATTTACAATTCTCTCATTTTTCCGAGCCAGGGTGGGGCCATATTGGGATTTCCATGATTTCAGGACTTTCCCGCCGCGGAGGATCCCTTAGGAACTTTTTTTCCTGTCACTTAGGACAATTCCAGAAATCAAAATCCTGTTGAAGTTTGCTTTGTTGCAATTTGTGTGAGGTCATCCGACATTTTTCCTGTACTAAGTGATATGGACTCAAGCGACATTATCCTTGTGCAAAACGCTCCGTGATGCATCATCTCCGAATCAAATAGTACTGACATCTCATTTAATTCAGTTGCAAGCTCCAAACTTGGTCACCAAAGCTCTTTGACAGTAGAGTGAGGCACAACGAGAGCTGTGTTTCTCATGTCCACAACCCTGAAATTTTGTCATTGGTAAAATGTTAAATTAATTCGTTTCCTCAATCTTCTGTTTCCATATTTTCTGTTTCCAATGCTGAGGCAACAAAATTCAATTGTATCTTTTTGAAAGTTGAATCGATAGAATACACATGTTTCTCATTTAAAAGTCCTTTTGAAATCTGGATACCAATGTCAAAAAACGCTGTGTCAATGCTCTGAAAACAACTTGGCCAAACTTGCACCTCAGTTTACTTTTTGTCATAAACCTCTGTTCAAACACTTTCGTGATATCGAAAATCATTTGCTTCAAGTCGAGGCATTTCTCACCATGACCCATAATTTTCAAAGCAACTGCTTCCTCATTAGTTCCTTTGCTTTATTGTGAATTGACAGCTGGCAGTAGAGGATAAATGGGGGCTTCTAAGGCACTCCATGCAAATGAATGTTGTGTGGTGTGTGTGTGTGGTGTGTGGTGTGTGTGTGTTGTGTGTGTGTGTGTGTGTGTGTGTGTGTGTGTGTGTTGTATAAATGTACGAGTGTGTGTGTGTGTCTCAGAATAGCATTTTCTCTCTGCTAACTCACCTTCCCTGCCCCCTGTCTTCGTCCAATCTCACCCCACCTCCTCCCAATACATGCAGCCCTCTCCACTCCTATCTCTCTATCCTCATCATATTGGACGGTGGTTATGCCCAGATGGTGGTTAATCTCCACAAGTGTCCTGGACGGTGACCATCTCTGCCACGTATTGCTCCCCCCCCCACCACTTCGTCACTCCATAATGTTTTACCATTGAGCTTTTGTCATCAACTTTTCACCAAAAACAATCTATGAAAATATGGAGATTTGTTTGTCCGTCCTGTCTTGTGAACAGGATTATCTTCAAAATCTTTGGAACGGATTCTCAAGCGTAAATTTGGTGGAGAGATTGGGTGCATGACAAGGAAGAATTGATTGGAATTTGGTGAGGAATCTGGATCCAAGAAATTTTTCAAAAGTGAATCTTCACCATTTTTTTTTTTGTTTTTTTTTTTTTTTTTTAGTGATTTTTAAAAGTGGATTTTCATCACCAATTTAAGTGATTTCATCCTTGCTGACAGAGGAAATCTGTGCATTTCCAACGTCTTACCAAACCGTCTCTTGGTGTACGCAGCAGTGAGAGCGGAATGTGGTGGGCTCTTGACAGAGGAGTCTGAAGTAAAAAGGTCGCTGGGCTGTTAACTTTGAGAGGTGTACGAGGTACCCACCAGCTGTGAGTTGGAGTCAGGGGTGTTACTAATTGCTATTTCTGACGTCCATCCAACTGTGAATCACCTTATTTTGTGGAAACACAGGCTGTGGTGAAGCAGTGAAAGGAGGTAAACCTCCTGGGATCTTGGCATCGCATGTGACCTTCTCAAAGTCTGGTGGAAATACTTGTACTTGGTGTCATTGTTTACAGTTTTCTGTGCTCTGGTTTGGAGCACAGGCATAATCTCAACTGACTGGAAGAGGGCCTTGTTTGTGCCCTCTCTGGAAAGGGAAGGATGATCGCCAGAACGCAACAACCGATGGGGTGACGCTGCTCTCAGTGCCGGGCAAGGTCTTTGTTCGGATAATTTTTTGATAGGGTTAGCCACCATCTGCTTTGAGCACCACCAGCAGCCAGTACAGTTGTGCTTACACGCAAAGCAGGTCACGACTGACCATGTCCTTGTACCGTTCAGAAAGCAAGACGAGAGTTTGGCAGGGGCCGCTCGCAGCTTTTCACATTGATCCCACAAAGCATTGATTCAGTGAACTCAGGATTGCGCCTTGAAGAATTCAGTTTTCGTGGTTGCCACCAAAACTGAATCATCTGATTTCTGAACTGATACTCTGGTGTGAGAGTGCTATGAGTGTGGTGGTTCCATCGTTGAACTTATTTTAATATTGCTACTGGAGTTCTTTTAAGGGTGTGTCTGGCCACGGGGACACTTTTCAGCACTTGGATTTGACTGGATTCCTGAGAAGGTTGTGCATTGAAGAGCTCAGTTGCAGTGCTAATTTGGAAATGTTTAAATCTCTCACCTCGATTTCGCAGATAATGCAGTCATCTTTTGCGGAGACGCTGGATATCCCTGATGGGGGCCCCCTAGGCACTGATTGAGGAGTCGGAGCCGCGGATTACGAGTCTCTGAGTCAAAACAACAGAATCCAGGCGTTCAATGAACATCTTGGGTGCTGCTATCATGCCTGTCTGTACTGTTTAGTGGTGAGGATATTGATGTCCCGGAGAGATTCACTTACCTTGGCAGTGGATATTTCAATGTCGCCGCATGTTTAGACGAGGTCGATAGACGCTGGGTAGGGCCTGGAAAGTCCATGGATTCACTGGATCATGGGTATGGTGCTGTAGTAGTATGCGGAGGACGAAATTCTGAGATTTCCAAGTCTTGGTGCTTCCATTCTTTGTCTATGGATGTGAGACTGACTCTAACCAAGGGATCTGAGACAGAAGAACTTAACTCCTCTGTTACCAGGTCCCCAGGGGGGGTGGGGGGAGAAGGGAGGGAGAAAGAAGGGATGGGGTGGGAAGAAAGAGGGATAGGGGTGGGAGAAAGAGGGATGGGGTGGGAGAAAGAGGGATAGGGGGTGGGAGAAAGAGGAATGGGGGTGGGAGAAAAGAGGATAGGGGTGGGAGAAAGAGGGATAGGGGTGGGGAAAAGAGGGATAGGGGTGGGGAGAAAGAGGGAAACAGGGGTGGGGAAGGGTAAGGGGAGAAGGGGATAGGGGTGGGAGAAAGAGGGATAAGGGGTGGGCAGAAAGAGGGATGTGGGAGGAGGTGGTTGGAGAAGAGGGATAAGGGGTGGGAGAAGAGGGATAGGGGTGGAGAAAGAGGGAAAGTGAGAAAGGGATGGGTGACGAGGATGGTAGAAAGAGGGATAGGGGTGGAGAAAAGAGGAAGGGGTGAGTACGGGTGGGGAGAAAGAGGGATACGGGGTGGGAGGAAAGGGTGGGAGAAAGAGGATGGGTGGAGAAGGTACGGGTGGGGGAAAGAGGATAACGGGTTTGGGAAAGAGGGATACGGGTGGGAGAAAGAGGGATACGGGTGGGTGGAAGAGGGATACGGGTGGAGAAGGGTCTGGGAAGAAAGAGGGATACGGGTGGGAGAAAGAGGGATACGGTGAGAGGTCGGGTGGGAGAAGAGGAACGGTGGAGAAGTGGAGAAACGGGTGGAGAAAGAAACGGGGAGAGGGATACGGGTGGGAGAAAGGGATACGGGGAGAGATACGTGGAAGGAACGGGTGGGAAGAAAGAGGGACGGTGAAAAGGGACGGTAGAAGGGGTAGGTGGGAGAAGAGGATGGTGAAAGTCGGGGAGAGGGGGAATAGGTGGTAAAAGGGTACGTGGCAACAGAACGGGGAAAGATCGTGGGGAAAAATCGGTGAAAGGGTACGGGTGGAGAGAGAACTAAAGGTACGGGGAAAAAATACGGGTGGAGAGAAGGACAGTGGAAAGAGGACAGTGAAAGTCGTAAAAGATAATGTTGGAAGGGTCAGGGAGAGAGAATCTTCGCGTGAACACCGGTGCGTATATGGGGGATTTCAAACCCACAACAAGAGTTAGAGCGAATGTGGTATAATTCCTTTCGCTATCCTGCTTGTGATCTGGCGATTCAATTGCTTTAGAAAAACTGATTGATCCAACAGCAGTTCTCAACTGCCACAAAATTAAAAATAAATAAATAACACTTTATTATTGGTCCAAATTCACACACTCCTGAACAGCCCGTTGTTGCCTCGACCTCCGGAGAGTTGATGGTAGTGGGGCGAGGTTTAGCAGGAGATAGCAAATGACGGAAGGGAAAGGGAAGGCAGCATGAAGAGAAGGGAAGGGAAAAGGAAAGGCGTAGGGTGTGGGGAAGGCGTAGAGAGCAGGGGGAAGAGAGGGATCAGGGTGGGAGAGAGGAGAGAGAGGGATCAGGGTGGGGGAGAGAGAGGGAGGAAATGGGGAAGAAGGAAGGAGAGGAATGTGGAAGAGAGGGAGAGTGAATGGGGAAGAGAGGGAGAGTGGACGGCAGGGGGAGAGAGGCGAGGGAGGTGGAGGGGAGAGGGGAGGCGAGAAGGTGAAGCAGGA
The DNA here is from genome assembly GCA_035128595.1 of Eptatretus atami. Classification (NCBI taxonomy): domain Eukaryota; kingdom Metazoa; phylum Chordata; class Myxini; order Myxiniformes; family Myxinidae; genus Eptatretus; species Eptatretus atami. The sequence goes on along the minus strand of JAXMNL010000358.1, from coordinate 6,704 downwards.
GTGGGCGGGGGGAGAGAGCAGGAGAGTGAGGAGGAGAGTAGGAGGGGAGAGAGGTAGAGAGAGAGAGGGAAGGTGAGAGATGGAGAGAGAGAGAGAGAGAGAGACGGAGGTAGTGTGGGAGGAAGAGAGGTGGGGAGAGTAAGTAGTGGGAGAGAGAGGGTGTGGGGGGGGAGAAAGAGGGATACGGGTGGGAGAAAGAAGGGATACGGGTGGGAGAACGAGGGATAACGGGTGGGAGAAAGAGGGATACGGGTGGAGAAAGAGGGATAGCGGGTGGGAAGAGAAAGGGATGGAGAGAGGTCGGGAGGGAAAGAGGATATGGGTGGGAGAAGAGGGATACGGGGGTGGGAGAAAGAGGGATAGGGTGGGAGAAAGAGGGACGGGTGGGAGAAAGAGGGATACGGGTGGGAGAAAGAGGGATAGGGTGGGAGAAAGAGGGTAGTCCGGGTGGGGAGTAAGAGGGATACGGGTGGGAGAAGAAGGATACGGGTGGGGAGAAAGAGGATCGGGTGTGAGAAAGAGAGAGGGCATGGGAGAAAGCGGAGAAGGGTGGAAAGAGTGGGAAGTATCGGGTGCGAGAGGAACGTGGGAGAAGAAGAGGGAAATACGGGGGTGGAGAAAGAGGGAATACGGGTTGGAGAGAGGATACGGGTGAGAAGGAAGTCGGGTGGGAGAATAGAGGGATACGGGTGGAGAAGAGGGATACAAGTGGTGGGAGAGAGGTGATTGATGATGCACCCTTCGGGTGAAACAGCCGGGATGACAGTTTATACCTGGGTCGGGATTCAAACCCCATCAAGAGTTAGAGCGAGTGTTGCATATCTTTCGGCTATCCTGCTGTGATCTGGCGATTCATTGGCTTTAAGAAAACTGAATTGATCCACAGCAGTTCTCACTGCCAACAAAAAATTAAAAATAAATAAATAACTTTCATTTTTTCAATTCACAGCACTCTGACAGCCTTGCTTGCCTCGATCCTCCGGAGAGTTGAATGGTTAGTTGGGCGGGTTTAGCAGAGATAGCATGACGGAAGGGGAGGGAAGGCAGCATGAAGAAGGGAAGGGAAAGGAAGCGAGGGTGGGGAAGGAGTACGAAGGAAGCAGGGGGAGAGAGGATCAGGTGGGAGAGAGGGAGAGAAGGGATCAGGGTGGGGGAGAGAGGATGGAGAGGAATGGGGAAGAGAAGGAGAGAATGTGGAAGAGAGGGAGAGGAATGGGGAAGAGGGGAGACGTGGAGGCGAGGGGGAGAGTGGAGGCGAGGGGGAGAGGTTGGAAGGCGAGGGGGAGAGTGGAGGCGAGGGGGAGAGTGGAGGCGAGGGGAGAGTGGAGGGAGGGGGAGAGTGGAGGGAGAGTGGAGGCGAGGGGGAGGGGGTGAGAGAGGGGGAGAGAGGGAAGGTTGAGAGATGGGAGAGAGAGAGAGAGAGAGAGAAGAGAGGAGAGAGAGAGAGGGATAGGTGGTGGGAGGAAAGAGGTGGAGAGTAGTAGTGGGGAGAGAGGGGTGGGGGGGGGGGGGGCCAAGAGACGAAAGAGTGAGAGAGGAGAGGGAGAGAGAGAGAGAGATGGGAGGGCAGAGTGAGGATAGGGGAGGGGAGAGAGATTGGGAAGGGTAGAGGTGAGGGGAAAGGGGGGGGGGGATTTAAAATTTTTAATTATTCCAGCAGATGTGAGCACAGGTGAACAGCCACCACACTGTTGAATCCACCCCCTGCCGTTGAATACCGGGATGACAGATTATAGCTTGGGTCGGGATTCAACCTAGGTGAAACAGCATAGAGTGGCGTGCGTGCTCTGCCTCTCCCTGCCTGAGGTTTCATTTTTTTTATATTTGTATCTATTGTGCGCAAAGTGATGGGTAGTAATTGAATGCAGGATGATCATACAAACAGGGGAAACCTGGTGTAAATAAAATTGCACATTTTTTAACAGATGACCTCCGGAAACGCCGGAAGTATAAACTATGTTCGCAATAGACAACATGAACACATTTTCTTTGTAGTCAGAACTGCTGCTTAAGTTCAGTTTTGCAGCTTACATTTTGTAATGTCTTGTTCAAGAGACTCTTGAGGTTATGACTTGTGCGGAAATGAATAAACTACGAATGCTGGTGTCTCCTGGCGTTTAAAAGCATTGGGCATCGTCGCGATTCATCGGTATGATGATCAGGCATTCGATAATTTGTTACGGGATTTCAGGGATTTTGGTCTTGTGAATGATCCCACATCCAAGTCCTCGCAGGACACTTATTTCCTGAATGCATGTTCAGATTAGCCCCATCCCATATATGGGATTTAAATGTGATGCTTGAAGGGTGAGAATATTTCCTCCTCTCTTTTCTGGGGAAGACTTTTTATTTTTTATTTTTTTCCTTTCCACAGACGTTTATGCACTATTCTTTCGCGGCGCGCCAGCGCCTGCCTTATTTTGCCTCAGCAAACGTTTATGCACATATTTATTTGGCCCGAGCGCCGATGAGAGCCGCTTTTTCCGAAGCGCACGGGATGTCATTGGTAAGGTGCGCAAGTGGGCAGGGTGACGCTTGGGGACTCTGCGGCCCGGCCGAGATGGCGCATATATAAAACGAATTGGAGGTTGTTTGGAGGAGAGAGAACAGAAAGCCAGAAAGTGCGGAAGAGGAGAAGAGAAGAAGGGAGAGAGAAAGAACCAGAAAGCATGAGTAGGGAGAAAGAGAAGTAAGCGATGAGAGGAAGCACGCGGAAGAACAGCGAGAAGTTTGAAGTGTGGGCGAGGGAAGAAGCGAGCCAGAGAGGAAGCGTACGAGGCGCGAAGTGAGCAAGTGAGCTGCGGTGCGCATGTGGGTGTCTTGAAAAACAGCACCAACAACGAGACAATTCTCCTTCCCAGTGCTTGAGCAGCGAGTGTGTGGATGCGCGTGTGGGTGTGAGCAGCGCCCGCAACAGATGAGGATGAGTCGGTCACTGAGCTGAGGCGCGGGTTCAGATCACCGGGAGGACCGTGTGGGTCACTGATGGATCGTCACCAGTTTGGAGTCGAAAGAGGGCTGCCCGTGTCACAAGCACCAGAGTCTAACCGGCGACAGATGATCTCTGGAGGTGCCGCGTCCTTCCCAGACGTCGACGGACAGTTCAAGCTATTCGTGAGAGGGTTCATGGCAAGGCGGGGTGCTGGCGACGGACGTGAACACGCCCGCACAATTTCAGGACTGTTCACTTCACGGAGACGACTATGCTCTGGTGACGACACGCTCTTCTCCGCCGGATGATCTGCTGGGTTACCTTGTCTGTGTATAGTTGTAAGTAAGTCAACTTCCCGATAAGCATCTGCTCTCCTGTCTCTTTCCTGTTTATAATTCATTGATTTTGGGCCCTATTAACTATTCATTTCGATTGCTTTGGAATTCATTCATTTATTTCCTCAGACAATAAAGTTCTTTTTATTTTATTTATTTTATTATTAATAAGATTTTGTATTGACTTCCAACCTGTCGTGTTTGCCCTTTCATTCCATTTGGTTCCAGCATTCCGACTTCGATAGACTGGGAGTTATTACACAGATTTGACCAAAATAAAAATCGGTCACGCAGGACCAGCGGTTTAAATAAACCACGCTCGGCGCTTGCCCCTATGTAAAATCTAACGAAGATAACATTGGGTGCTTTGGCCGAGGGTGCGCTCCCCATCAGGTAACCACGTGACCTCTAGTTAATCGGCATAATTTGATGGTGGACACTGGAACTCGTGGTTACGTGAGCGGCGTTGTGGTTTTAAAAACAACGCCAGCCGTACAATACGTTTAATTGGTGAGGGTGGGCCCCCGTCGGCTTTTTCGAGGACTACCGGGGATTAATTCCCGAGTGACAGCTGGTGTCTGTAGTACCACCCCCATCCCCCGTGGGCGCAACAATATGAATGAGGAAAGTGTAAAAAAAAAACGATGTAAAGAAATTGTTGTGTCCTGTTCCAAGTCGAGGCATGGTTTGAGCAGGCCCCAACAAATGGCAAATAAGACCTCAGCCGAGGATGCGCCTGATAAAGTATATATCAAATAAGGGCGCTCATGATCTTTCAAAAGGAGTGTTTTATGAACCCAAACACCCCATTTTCACTCATGCAATTCTTGGCCGTTCCCTTAGTATGCATGCAAAGTTCAGGCTGCTAGGTTTCATAGTTTGGAGTTATGGAGGAGACCCACTTGAACAGTTTAATTATTAGGGCAATTTCAAATAATGAAGCTTAGTGTGACATAAGGTCAAAAATTGAAAAAATTTCATGAAATGCAACTGTGTGATTGTTTGTGATCGCCATATGTCGAGTCTTTTAATGTTTTTAGTTTTCCGTCCTGACACCCATAGTTCAGAATAAAATTGGTTTACATTTTGGAGGGTTTGGCTTAATTTTTTATTTTTTTGGTATCAACAATCAATAGTTGAGTGTAAAATTACATTAATAACGTCATTCTGCTGTTATATTTCAAGCAGCTGACAGTATAATCTCAAAAATATAACACCATATATACCGATATCATGCAAAAGAAAATAATAATAAATTGATCTAGTTGAATTTTCGTTACAAACAAAAGTTTCCAGACACCTGTATGTTTACCATTCCAGACATTTTGACACTTAATTTTGATATTTAAATCATAATTTACTATCAGTGTTCTTTTTTTTCAGAAAAAATATTATTCCAGTTAGTTTATATGTAATAAACCATGATATTTCATATGTACGATTGTTATTCTTGTTTTAAAGAAGATTAAGTAAAGGCTTTCAATTATTTGAAATTGCCCATTACAGGTAAATTGAGTTGGTATACGAAGGAATTATATGAAAGGGATCCAATAAATATCACGTTAATCTTTTTCACAAAAGCCATATTGTTTAAAACGTCAATACTGGGTTTTTGAAAACTCCGAAACTGAACCGCTGTGGTGAGTAAATATCAAGTACACCCATCACAGGTATTTATCAACTCTTCACGTCACAGGTATATTAACTCAACTCTCAGTCAAGGTATTTTTAACACACCACTCGACAGGTATTATTTAGGCTCATCTCACTCCAGGTATTTTTTCACACCTCACTCACAGGTATTTTTTCAAACACCGCACTCACAGGTATTTATCAACAACCCACTTCACGGTATTTATAACACCACTCACGGGTATTTATCACACACACTCCGGGTATTTATCAACAACACACTGCACGGTATTATCAACACACGACATTCACGGGTATTTATCAAACACACGACTTCACGGGTAATTTATTCAAACTACCACTACTGGATATCTATCAACACCACGTATTATCTCACGGGTATTTAATCACCACCCACGGGTCACGGTATTTATCACACCCTCACGGGTATTTATCAACACCCCATCAGGTATTTTTATCAAACTCTGCACTACTCACAGGTTTATTAACTCAACTCTCATCACGAGGTATTTATTCACCCCACATCACAGGCATTTATCAAACACCACTTCACAGGTATTTTCCAACGGTCTCACGTTCACGGTATTTATTAAACTTCAACTCTCACTCACAGGTATTTATTAATTTGTCACTCTCACATCACAGGCTTTTATCAAACCCACTCATGCGGTATGTTTTATCAACTGTCAACTTCACTCAGGTATGTATCCAACTCAAGTATCAATAACATTGTATCGGTGTTCAGTGAGGGGCACATTTAGAATATTGGTGTGGCAGTTCTGGTGTTCTGGTCACCACAGTTCCGGAAGGACATGGATGCCATAGAGGGGGTTCAGCGCAGGGCTACAAGATTGATTCCAGGCCTAGCTGGAGTCAGCTATGAGGAACGGCTGAAGGAGACAGGGCTTTATTCACTAGAAAGGAGGCGGTTACGAGAAGAGATGTTTAAGATAATGAAAAGTACAGATATAATAAGTGCAGATGAATTATTCAACAGAGTAGAAAGTGGTAGAACCAGGGGCCATAGCTTGAGAGTGAAGAACAGGAGAGTTAAGACAGAAGCAAGACAGGGGACTTTCACTCAGAGAGTAGTTAATGCATGGAATGGTCTCCCTGGAAAGGTAGGTAGTGGCAGCGAAAAAGGGATCAGTTTAAATTAGTTAGAATTATGTTTACTGGAAGTTAAATTGGAGGTGGAAAGGGGTATGGGGATGTTTGAACAGGACTTTTAAGGTAGTTTGAGCATTGATGGGTGATTGTGTGCATGTGTAACGGAAGTGCTGTTGGTGGGGGTCCTTGTCAAGGGGGGTTGTGGTGGTTGAATTAGTGTTTTAACCAAGCCCATACGCCCTCCCGAGGGAAGAAAGATATAAAACGAACAAAAACACAAAAAAATAATAGAAAAACTACAAAAACAGGGGAAATTTTTTTTTTCATTGATTAATTTTTTTTTTTGCATTTCTTCCTTGGATCTTGTTGTAGATGGGTTAAGTGTGGTGTTCATGCAGGTATTGTGGCTGATGGCCTCTCCACCTGTGTTCAGAATTTCAT
>JAXMNL010000357.1:33415-49139 GCA_035128595.1 Eptatretus atami | reverse complement strand
GGTGACCGACCACCTGTAAATGGTGACCGACCACATGTAAATGGTGACCGACCACGTGTAAATGGTGACCGACCACCTATAAATGGTGACCGACCACATGTAAATGGTGACCGACCACCAACGTCACAACTTGGGTTTTTGAGGCAACGGTTGGTTCTCTCCAGGGGTCTCTACTGACTTTCTCAAAGATAAGTTTCTGGTCGTTGTTCATCGCGTTTTGACTTTATTTTGTTCCCTCCGTGTTTACTGTGTGTTCCTAGTTCGGTTTTATTTCAGAACACTTGTGCATAATGTTGGTGAGTTTTTCGTTCGATCTTGGTTGTTCAGGTCAGGGTTTCCCCTCGCTGCACTAACGCATCACATGTTTATTATGTATTTTTCTCCTTCATTCCCATCAGTTTCTATTTTCTCCACTTTTCCTCCACCCGTCCCATCTAATCCCTCGCCAACATACCTCCTCTAGTCATTCTAAAAATTAGAAAAATGTACAAAAAAAATTATGTTTCCCTTCTCACGCTGTATGACCCCACGTAACCACGTGACTTCCTGTACCGACTCTTCTTCTTCTTTCTCTTCCCTGCCAATCCCACTCTCATCGTGAAGGTATTCACCACACACGTTCACAACCTTTTCTTCAAACTTTTCCTTCGCTCTTCCCCCCTCTTCCCTAAACTTCAACAACAAAACAACAAAACAACGGTCTCTCACAATGATTCAACTTCCCCTCTTCGCTCGGTTCTTCTTCTTCAAAATTTTCGTGTCAATTGCGACCTTTTTTCACATCCTGTGTCTGAGAATCCACTTTTACACGGCCTTCTCCACCTTGTCATTTCTTTCGTTCCACTCCATCATTACATGTATTAAATGATCTCTATCTACAATTAAAAAATCACATTTTTCCGGCTTGTCATTCTTCATAATTTAATGTTTCTTTTGTTCAACGTTCAGTGCAATTATCCCTCCTTAATCACCCTCTCCCCTTTTCCCTTGTATTCCCCTCCCTTCACCTCCTTTTTTCTTCCCCAGCCCTCCTCAATTCCTGCCTCCTTAAACAGGCCGTTGGTTTTTCCCAAACGTTCAGTTTTTTAACATCTGTTTCTCCGCATCCCGTTTATCATGGTTCCAACCTTCCACAAAGTATTTTTATGCCGCCACAACCCTTCATATTCAGTGCACTGTCTATCTCGAAACCCTCTCCTTGCTTCTTTCAATTCCTCTTCACCCACCCACAAGCAAACCTTCTCTCTCTTCCCCCTCAATTCCCTCAATTGTTTCCCCCACCGCTCCTTTCAAATACTCCCCCTCATCCTTATCAAATGTCCCCTTACGAATTCCCCAGCCGCCCCCGACCCACACCCCCTGACCAAAACACAATTCATGCGAATGATTATGATCTGCCTTCTCACACCCAAAACCACACCAACAACCGCTTTCTATAGTTATTCTTTCCAGCAGAGAGTCAATGCCTCAACTCCACAAATCTCATTTCCCTTTCGCCAGATCTATATCCATATGACTCCATCGATGATCGCTCTCCCACACCCCCAGCCATTTTCCTCCTGACCAATCCACCCCTCTCCCTTGCCTCAGTTCCACAAATCGTATTATTCATCTATTCACACATATCTCGATACATCCACCTCCCTTTCCCTGACACCAAGCTCCTCCCCTCCCTCTTCCCTAACTAAGGTCCTGTTGAGAGATCGTCCTGAATCAGGATATTAAATCAGGCCAGTACATCGTATCATTCCAAAAAAATTAGGTTAAAGTTAAACAAATCTAAACAAAAACCTCCATGATACTCCCTGGATTCCGCTCGTCTCATATGCTGAATACATACTGCGCAAACTTTTCAGGACTACAAAAGGAAAAGGAAAACACCCAATGATTGTTTATTGGTATTTGAATCAGGATTGACCACCCCACCCTGCTCGGCTGACATGGAAGACCTACTGAACCTTGAACATTTTGTATATCGATGACAAGAGTGTCATTGAGATTGATATATTATTTGGTCTGCAGTGCAGCTGTGGATGCGGCCAGGCAGTCCTTCGCGCGTCAAGTTCCTTATTCCTTGTTTCATTATTTTTTCTTCACACACTGGCAAGGACAAACGTCCCATTAATTCCTTTTCTCTGACTTCTTATCCGTTAGATGGCGTACAACGAATCTCAACACTGAATTGTTGAGGCCTTGGAACCATTCGTACGGTTGGATGATGGCTAGTCACGGGAGAGGAGGACTGGGCATCGATACCGCTGTTCTGGTTTATCCCCTCGCAGTACAGGTTATCTTCATCACATTTGATGCATTCGTGATCGTGCGTTTGTTCAAAATATGCAACATATTTGGCACATCGCTTTGCCTTCTGATTGTGATTCGGCGAATTCACTTGCAGGAGGAGATTAAATATATGTTTAAGTGAGGGACAGCTAAGTTATATCCACGTCTTGTATAGTTTAATTTTGACATTGTACAAACATGTGCTAATTTCAACCTTTAAACCGAGGACAATAATCAAAGTGACAATGGATGGTCAAAACGACCAACACTTAACAGGTCCACGCCCAGGCCTCAAAATGGAATAACAGCTCTGTTGACCCGCCACGAAGGGTTGCAACCATTTCCACTGGGCGCAGAAAACATGTACCCACCCGCAGAGCAGATTCACCTCACATATTACTCAGATTTGTTAAAAAAAAAGAAAAAGCACACAACTGCCGTTGTGCAACCACTAGCTCCTGCACATGCTTTTCACCCGATCTCTTGCCTGCTGGCAACCAGAAAACAGCACCACATGACTAAAATCCCACTGACCTATAGATAACGCCGCATCGCGCAGAGCGCCATTTGTAAGTCTTGTTGCTTTACGCGCATGCTCCCACTATCACACAGGGCGACAAAAGGGCTCTCGGCTTTGATGCCGTGATCTAGATACCAGATGGAGCGAGGTGGACGCGGCTCTTACTCTGCCACAAGATGGATCTTCATTGTACGTCAGGGGCAGAAAAAAACTCGAAAAAGAATTATGACACCAAAAACATTCACAATTTAATTTTACGAACGAGAAGAAAAAAGAAGAGCAAAAAAAAAGGAGAAAAAGAGAAAAAAAAAACAGAATAGGGATAGGGGAAACGATTGTATAAGATGTAATTTGCTTTTACTTGGCAAGTATTTATTCTATTACAACTTAATATGGGAAATTGTTTCCCATCGAGAAGAGTGGCCCAGAAGAACAAGAGTAGGAAGCTGTGGGAAGGAGATCGGTTGATTGGAGTCGAGGTCTGTGGGAGTTTCCAGCACTGATATTTATGATGAAGCACTGAGTAGCGGACAGATTGTCCGATTCAAAGGGTGGTATAGCAGGCTGACTGTTTGATCTGATTTTGAGGAGGAGAAAATTTTTTATCTGACGACGTCATCACGCTGCATTACCATCAATAGATATCCACATTAAGGCAACAAAGCAGAGGGAAGTATCCAATTGTAGGTAGCTTTTGATATTTTATCACTGATAGGATTTATTTATGTGGGTTTATATTCACTTTTCTGTGGTTTTGTCTGTGGTTCCTCATGTTTCTCTCCGCGTTATCAAATAACTTAGGACCGGAAGAACCCGACACCCTCCTATCCCGATATACGCGCCCTCTTGTGATATTGTACCTTACAGCATTTCTCTACCGTGGATCACTTAAATAAAAAATGGTTACTCGGTCCCGAATTTCCCACAATCAATCAACCTCTTTTCACGCACCAACATTCCCCCAATATGTTCTCGATACGTCACCCTGTTACTCCAACGGACCAGAGGAGGTGACCATGCCGTCTTCTTTCCTGTGAGGAACACAACAATCACATGTCGTTTCAGTAACAGGAATCTGAACACCGTTCGACGCGAATCTGCATTGTGATTGGGAACTTCCGGGCATATGGCAGGTGAGAGAAAGAGGAGTGAGAAGAGGAGGAGGGGAGGAGGAGAGAGGGTAGAGAGAAGAGAGAGATAAGAGTATGTAGGAGAAGAGAGGAGGATGAGAGAGAGACGAGAGAGGGGAGGAGAGAAGGATACTGCTCCTCTCAACTGTCAAGGGAGAGAAGAATCGCGTGCATAGCCAGGCTCGTTGTGTGTATCGATCTGTTTCACCAACAAACCGCAATCGTCTCTTTCGTCTTTTTATGAATCCTCTTTTTTCCTTTCTCTCTTCTGGGTTCCGAGCTCTGTCCTCTTTACTCTCCCTTCCGTCGTGAAAGTGATTACTTCCAAAACAACTTCCAACCGCTCTTCTCCCTCAAATATGCTCGTTCACTCGGTGTTCAACCGTCCCCAATACGTCAGCGTCTTCTTTTGTCACTTTGATTGTACTTTCCCTTTTTCTTTCTTCTACAATGTCAATAAAACTAATTTATTTCGATGCATATACTACGGACGTCTATTTAAATTTTGTTTTTTTAGTGTATGACATTCTTGCACTCATATAAACACATTTTTGGCTATTGTGCCGTTTGTTTTGTGTTTTGTTTTTGTTTTCGCCGAACTTTGGTTTTTTCCACGAGTGCTTCGTAGACAAATCAAGAGAAGCAACTCTGGAGTGTTTTATGCTCGAATTGGCCGACCGGTGTGATTGCAGTGAGGACCATGATACACAATTCTGCTTTTATCAAACACTATTTTATTTTATTTCTTGCCAATGTTTCGTCTCTCAATTGGGTTAGCGTTTAATGAGCGTGACGTCGCCTGCCGCGTGAGTCGATGACTCACCGCCTGGCGCGTTGATGTCGTGACGTCACGGACCTGCGGGGCGTGAAGTCGTGACTCAGGACGACGGTCGGCTCGTCTCACGTTAAAACGATTGGGTTTTTTCTATCTTGTGTAATTAACGCTTCGGTGTTATAACATGATTGTTTTCTATCGTTGAAGTTGACTTGTGCCTGTTTCTCCTGTCTTCTTTAAGATCAGCCGCACTTCATGAGACAGCAATAACGAATATATTAGACCGTCGCACATTCCAAAGACGTTTTGAACCGATAATGTATAACGACGTCCTTCCTCGTGAAGACAAGCGATCTCGACCTATTGTGTTTATCAGTTTTTCTTTGAGTCACCGGAGCTGGTCCCCGTACGTGACTGTTCCTCCTACAATTTTGTCTGCATGTTGTTTTGATGATTGGGTTTGATGTTCATCCTGTCGAGTAAGGTCAGTCCGAGTTTCGTCCTGATTTCTTCCGCGATACGTGTTTGTACCAAAAACTATTCTCATGGTTAATCATGTCAATAATAATAACATATTATCTCATATACTATAATTACTACTACATTACGACACTTACTCTACATCTACTAATACTATTTTAACTGAATATCTATATCACACAGACACCCCTGTCTCACAGGGGGGCCTCCATTAGAGGAAACGTCCTGGACTTTATCTCTCTGGAGAGGAAATTGTCCATATCGTTTCCGAGCTGCTGCCGGTAGTAGTTCTCCGAAACCAACCTGTGTTCCTGAGATTTTATTTGGATGTTTGGTTTGATTCGTTTGAGTGAGTCATTCACGTCGTGATGAATCTCCTCAACGAAGGTTGAACACAACTGGAACACTTACACTACATTATTATCTCGGACTTTATACAAGTCAGACTTGATACAGCTCAACATTTATAGCCAAACAATTGACAGGTGACTTACTCTTGACATTGATACAGCGGACATTATCAGTCGACACTTAAGCTGGAAACTTACAGCTCGGCATGATACGTGGAAATATACGCCGGACCTGAACACTCGACATTGTACATTGACATTATACAGCTCAACATTGTATACAGCTTCATTGGGGGAACACCGACATTGATATCAGCTCGGCCTTACCTTGGACTTTTTGGAAATTTGCGGCAGGGAAAAACAAAAACAACCCTAATGATGGTTCGTACTCTATGTGGTTGAGAACACTTACATGAAATGGGTGCTCATTTGGAACTCTCCACAAAATCATCAGCTTTCCTATCTATAGGAGATTTAATTAAATGACAGCCAGTGGAGGGCATCCTCGCCATGACGACGTTTATTGTATCCCATGTAGCGATTGATTCACCTGAACCATCTAATCGGCTTGTTCTTTCCATCTACTCAATTCCACTCGTTTTGTCAGAACTTACACGTTTGAAATATGTACTTATCGTTGTCCCCTTGTCATGGTGAAGCCCACTTATAGTCTCTTATTGACCTTCAATGAAGTTTCTCCATCCTCCACAACCATTTAGTCTAACAGTACAAAAACAGACATGTGTGAAACATACTCGATTCCACCATCGTGCCAGAGTGCAACTAAGAGTTAGACACTTACCTCACAGTGTCATTCAAATTGGTTTGCTTAACTCTTGTTTCACAGGGAAACCTAATATGCTCATATGAGGGAACCGTCCCATTCAGGACGGCACTTCTGCTTCCATTTGTGCAAGTCTCTGCTTCGAACAACCCGCCGCAACTGTACCGCAAAGAACTCAACTCACTAGCTAAATGCAAACGTAAGAAAACACAAAAGCGGATTTGTTTTAAAGCTATTATTCAATATTGCCATATTGTTCCACTTCAGTGTTCAATGACTACGCGATTTAGCGCGACACATTTCGAATGCTACGGACACACAACTGTTGAATTTTGCGGTTTTCATTCGATCCGTAAGCGAATGACATACACAGGACATTTATTCTAAATTTCCGCCAATTCCGTCACTCAGCCGAGAAACGATTTCAGCTTTGTTGACTGGTACAGATAACTGTCCCATATAAAGAGACGACGCTTGCGCTCCCTTTACAGATTTCAATAAATAATTGTTACTCGTAAAAAAATCTGGAAATTAACGGCAGATCTTTGAAGCCTGTTGAGACAGGAGCGTTGCCTCGTTGACACAGTCTCGTCATGGTTTCCCATGTACGACGGACAACTCCTTTTACTCTCCCTTTAAAGGCATGTTTTGGTCGCTGATGACCGCTATTCGAAGGTTGTAGAATATAATCGTTGACTTATTTTCTACATTTAACTCAAATTGCTTAATTAACTTTAGCTCACTTTGTAAGTGATCGATAACAGTCGGATCGAGATCTATTCACGTCTCCGAACACTTCGTACATTCGGCACGTCGTAGTGAACAATGAGATGCGAATCAGGAGTATTTTCAGCAGCGATAGAATTGGTTTTGCTCCTATTGCCAGGATGGCTCGGCGGTGATGGGATTATACTATGATTTGCCTAAGCCTATAAATTTCAGCCCTTCAATGCGAAACGCCTTTCGTGTACGGGCGACGGGACTGCCAGCGCAGGAGTACGAACCCCTGGAGTAGAGCGGAGCTCGCTTGATGCTTGATTTTTCATACGATACAGCCGTGAACTTGGCCTCGCGATTCCTTTTGATTGTTTTAGCGGAGTGTCGAAAGTCCACAAGGACAGGGGTCGGGGTATAATAAGCTTTTGTGCGATTTTTCGCGTTAATCGTCGACTGAGTGTTTGGAACATGCCAGCTCGCGCGCCTACGCCAATTGCGCCTTGGTTGAGTTCTATGCCGCGCCTTTTCAAAATGATGTTCTAAATATTTTTTATCCCAATATGGTTAATAGATGCCAACCAGAAGCGCACGAATTCTTTTACATTCACTTTACTTCCTAAAATTGCTCACAACAATGATCTTACCAACGAACCTAGTCGTAAGCCGCCCGTATGTTTTGAATGCAATTCGGGTTACTCGCTGTCGGAATCACCGACAAATATGTAATCCGATTAAACATATTTTTTGATGATCGGGAATATCTTATTAAAATTACTTGAAAAATAATTGATAATACATAATAACGCGATCATTCTGGTCAACGAATAAGAATTAAAGTTCCGAAGAGTTTCAATCTACTCCTTATGTTACATACTAATACCTTTGTCATGAAAAAATCACTTCGGAGTATTAAATTAACTTTGAAAAAAAAGAATAAATACATTCCGTCTGATCTCCGGCAGCTATTCCATGAAAAAACCGAAACAAAAACCAAAACAAAACAAAACGGAGCAAATGTATACCCACGACACGTATTCACAATGCCATGGTTATTGTTTGGTTTTTGTTCCATTCCTCTCATGTCACGCGTCATAATAATATTCACCCTAAATAAAACCATATCGTGTTTATACACCGCACAGCGTTACAACAACCGAAGCAAATCATAATCACGAAGATTCATCGGTATTGTGCTTGTTTTTTTTCCTTCTCTCACGTTGAGCCTTAGTGAAGGCTCCCGTTAGTCTTACTAACTAGTATTACTAATAGGTATCTATATCACAAATAACCTGTCATCCCAAAGCCTCTTAGAAGGAAATCTTGTCATAGGTTTCTCGACAGAAGGAACCGTCCATGGGTCAGTTCCGAGTCGGTTCACGGCTCGCGTGCTTCAACTTCTTATAGTCAAGATCTGTGTTGTCATACCATATAACATTTAATGCTTGACACGTTATTTACTTATTATTCTTTTTGAATTATTATATGTATTAAGAATCCATGATTAAATCGGTCAATTGTCTACTTCTACTCTTGCTGAAGCGGCTTTAAGGTCCAAATAATGTTATATACTTGGGTCTTTTGTGTCTTGCTTTTGAGTCTTCGCAGCTTCTCATCTTTGGTCACTGGTTTGCGCTACTTATGGGGCGTAGTCCATGTTCATGACATGTGAAATACGTTTCTTATCATCCGCTACTGACTCCCTGTGTTTGGATTTGTTTAGACCTGCTTAAAGGCATTTAATTAAGTCTTTAATTAGATCTATGCTCTCAGTAACTATCGTAATCTTACAACTATTTTAACCCACGCCGATGGGTATTGTTTTGTCCGTTGTTGCTGTCATCATTGTTTCGCACCAGAACCTTTGTCTTGTCAAACGCGCTGTCATGAGACAAAATTTTCACCAAAGGCACACTCGTGGAAGTTTAAATCATAATATGATCAAGTCATGGGTAAACTTGTCGAAAAACGCCGGCCTCTTATCTGAACCACGATAGAACTTAACTGGTCCACGCACATATCTCAGGGATAGTGTGATTTTTAAATGAACGTATAGTCCTCGTTATGACGTCAATTGAATTTTGTTGAGCGCCACATTGATCGTATGAACTTTTGAGAGTCATCTTGCTAAATGAACACGCGCGGGGAAGACTGACTCAAATCGGCACGTAATTCTGCAGCTATTGTTAAAAAAGAAAAACCTTCAACAAGATCCCTCTCTAGTGGACTGAAACGATCGAAGTAAACTTCTACTTGTATCGCTATCCAGAGAACATATTCCAACATATAATCATAGTACCTGTTTTGGCGCCATTGGATTCACTAGACCTCCAAAATCTTGTCCAACGGCTGGACAGATCGAGGGGGGAAACTTCACACAAAAGTGTTCCCCAAGCCGTGGTGTCCACGTTCGTTCGGATAATTTGATAGTCAATGCTTGCACCATATTGATTGACAATAATTAATAATGTTTCTCTGGAACCTTAACAACCAAAATTCGTCCACATTGATTAACTCACTGATGATATCCCATCATTCTTGCATAACACTGTGACCTAATTCTATGCCGTTCTTTTCTTGCAGGCACAAATGAAAAACTTCTGTTCACCAACTCTCCAGATCTTCAACGAAGAGATCAATCATCTATTCCAATCCAGGAGAACAACAACAAACTCACACTGGGAAAAGTACAATCTGTTCTGTGCTCGAAGATTTTTAGTCGGTTATCAAACTGAAACAAAACAACTCACACTCAGAAACACACATTTTCTGTCGTGTTCGAAGATTTTTCGATCTATAACTTGATAGAAACAATACAACTCACACTGGAGAAACTTTACAAGTTCTGTGTTTCGAAGGATACTCATTACATCCATTGACCATGAGCATTAACGACTCACACTGGAAACCCCACACAACTTTCGTGTGTCCAAGTATTTAGTCATTCTCAAACTTGAATATCCACAAAGAACTACAACTGACGAACGTAAGTTCGTGTTTCGAAGATTTTAGTCGTTATCACACTTGAATATCCACCAAGTTCACACTGTGAGAACCGTACAAATGTTCGTGTTTGGATTGAGTGACTTATCACCTGAAAACATAACGAACTCCACACTGGGACGTATCACGTCTTCTTGTTTCGAATATTCGTCATGTTATCAACTTGAATTCACAAACGATTTCACTGAGAGAACCCGTAAGTGTTCTGTGTTTTGTAAGATTTTTGTGTGAGTTGTCATCCTTGATAAACTAAACAACTCACACTGGCAACAGTTTTGTTGTGTGATACCCCCCCCCCCACTTGAGTGATCTGAAAGATGTCATCGTTATTAAACAACTCCGTGAGGAGAAGGAGCAGAGCAGAAACACAATTGCATACCTTCTTGCAACGATCTCTGAGTCATCGTTAACCCCTACAAGCGCCTCGTTACGGCTCTTCGGAAAGCCAAATTGACTGCCAACGAATATGCACCTCTTCTCCTGCCCCCCTCGCTCTTCCGTTTCTGTGATCTGTCCCCAAATTTCCACCGAGCTTCAAGGCTCCCATAACCACCTATGTGAACTGCCAATCCGATAGCACTCCTACACCTTCACTCTTTCATTCCACTTTTTTCCGCCTTTGGACAAACTCCCAACACTTCTTCATTCCTACTCCTACCTTCAGCCTTTCCAGCTGTCACCCCATCTCTTATCTTCCCCATCCAAATCTTGATTTTTCCACCCCGTTATCCACCCAATCCTACTCTCTTCAATTCCCTGCGTTTCCTTCCTGAAAGTCCCCTTGTCTACATCTTTTACGTCCCCGCCCATCCTTCTCCCTTCCACGGAATCTCTGTTTCTGTCCACTTTTTGTGTTCCCTCTCCCCTCTTCTTCCTGCCTTTATATTTCTGTGCTATTCGTCTTCCACGATCCTACTGGTGTACAAACAATAACTAATGACATCTACAAATTACTAAGGGACACAATCTGCTCTTGGCCACTTCTGTGTGCCACTCAGACAGCCGAATGTGTGATTGAAGTAATGACAGACGCACCTTTCTCCAGGAGGAGGGATCATGCTATGAGATGACAGCTGTCCACACAAAGCAAATAATGGTGTCGCCTTTCTACAACCAACAAATCTCGTCAGACCAAATCGAGAAAAAATCATTAACAAAGCACTGAGCCTTGTAGAGAATCATCTTCCCGCAAGTTATTACGCAGTATGGCGACTAACGGTGGAGGAAAGATTCATGACCAATTGACAAGCCAAAGCTGTCAGCCAAGAGCGAAGGTGTTCCATGACCATATCAATTCACAGCATCCTGAGGAAAATACTTCACCAAGAAGAATAAAGAAATAACTTAACCAAGCAGCCCCGCAAGGTGAACAAAATCGGTTCTGACCCACAGAGAGAGATCAGTAAATGAATACTGCAAAGACGGCAAAAAGACTATATGTGGCAAGGGATTTCCAAGAACGTAAGGATTGTGATAAAAGGACAGTTGAAACTGGGAACATATACTGACACGATGCCCTGATAAGTAATTTTATCAGCACACTAACTCAAGTAAAAAACAAATCATCCAGTGGAAAAATATTCACAGGCGAACTAAATCCGAGTGAATAAACTACATGGTAAAATAAATGGATCGCACACAGAAATGGTGACCGAAACCCCTATAAATGTGTAAAGCCACCTTTAATATTGACCACACCTTAATGGACCACATCTGGGTAGAAATCTGGTGTTGGGAGGTGTCGGAATCCAAACGCGGGTATTAGGAGATAATGGAGGACCTACACATTATTATATGGTGATGCCGACACCTTTATAATGTATAGCGAACACCTGTACATGGTGACACCACCTAATAAAGTGTGAGCAGACACCTGAATTGTTTGATCAACCACGAATGGTAGCCCACCTGTAAATGTGACAGACCACTAAATTGGGACCGACCACCTGTGAATTGTGACCGACCACCACTCACACTGGGTTTTTGATGGCACGCTGGTTCTTCAGGTCTCTGTGACTTTCTCAAGATAAGTTCGTCGTCATCGTGTTTTGCACATTCATTTTGTGCCTCCGTCGTTTACTGTGTGTTCTGTCGGGTTTTGCCTTTCAAACTGTTATATTGTGAGTTTCGTCATCTTGTCTTGTCGGTTTCCCCATTGCCCATCGTGTTATTTATTTTTTCTATTACATCGTTTATTTTCTCCACTTTTCCCTCCACCTCCTATTCCATCCCAACATACCACTGTTTATATCTTAAAATACTAAAAAATACAAAAAAACCTTTCCTTCTCACTTAACCACTACACGGACTTCATGTACCCGCCTCTTCTTCTTCTCTCCTCCAATCCACTCGATCTAAGTTTTACACACCCTCACACCTTTTCTTCAACTTTTGCTTCCTCTTCCCTCTCTTCCCTACTCTCAATCCAACAAACACAACACTACAAACACCGTCTCTCACATATGGACCTTCCTCTTCGCTCGTCTTCTTCTTCAAAATCTTGTGGTTCAATCACTTTCTTCCTCCCGTGTTCTACAATTCCATTCTGTAACAACTTTCTTTCCATCGTAAATTACTTCGCTCAGCTCTACAATTATTCAAGGATCTTGATTCTAGAAATTTAAAATACTTTTTTCACGCTATTTCATCTTTATCATTAATTCTCTTTTTCCAACTTCGACATAATTCATTCCACTCTTAAATCTACATCCTCTCACTCTTCCATTAATAAGTTTCCCCCCTCCCTACTCTTCCTATCTTCCCCCGGCATCTCCTCACTGTCCTTCCATACTACTGCTCCTCTGACCCCAACTGTGTGTATTCAACATCTTGTCTCGTTCAGCTCACACAATGTCTACACTCCTCATTCAGCCACTCTCATATCTCGAACGCTTTCCTATCCTTGCTCCCATCTCACTCTTCCACCCGCAAGCAATTCTCTCTCCCCCTCCAGCTTCCCCTTCAATTTGTCCACCTCACGCTCCCCTTCTCAATTCTCCCCCTCATCCCCCTTATCAACTCCCTTCACATTCCCACATTTCCCTTCCCACCTCTTTCTTCCAGCTCTTTCTCACCTCTCTCCATCTTATCTCCCTCTGCCGCCTCTCTTCTGTCCCACTGCTATCATCCTTCACCACAGCCTTGTCCTTCTCATAATCCGACGCTTCCTTTCTTCAACATTGTCATCAACTTCAACAACCTCATACCCATCCACATCCTCCCTCTCATTTCCCTTTGCCGCTCTTTGTGCTCCCCCACTGCTACTTCATCCTCACCCCAGCTTTTGTTCTCTCCTAATCGACCTCTCCTGCTCATTAACAATTGTTATAACTTCAACACTCTCACTCCCTCCACCTCCTTTCGGACGACATAAGCCTCTCGCCTCTCTTCGCTTCTATAAGTTGGCTGAGATTCCCGGAGCGGATTTAATTAAATCAGTCGTTAGTCGTTCGAAGATTTAAGATATTAACAATACACCATTAATCATTTTGTATTCCCTTTCGTATGCTGCAACTTTCAGAGGCGTGGTTCAATGTGTGATAGTAGGGGTATCGCACATCCCACTGACTGACGTATCGATTAATACCTACTGACGCACTCGAGGTTTATTAGGTTACGGTTTGAAGTGTTATGTGTCGATATGATTATATTTATCTGGTTTGTGGTGCATTTCATTGGATTTTTATTGTCAGATTTGACTCTCTTCCGGTCTCATTCCTTATCTTTAATATTTTTCATTCAGTTGAGTGAGACGTATATCTCAATTAGCCTTTTCTCTTGATGATTATCAATTAATAGGATTCCCACAATGGAATCTTCACCTGATTGAGCTGAACCCTCTCGTGAGTATGTTCTAACAGTCAAGGGGGGGGGTACCCGGATGGCCTCCACGTCGTTTCTGTTTGACCTTGCGTTCAAGTTTTTTCCCACCTACTTTGATGATCGTCTGCCGTTTCAAAATGAAATTTTTTGATATAGGCTGTTGCTTCGACTGATTTGTGGTTACATCCTTGCCAGGTATAACTTGTTTGAAATAGGGACGCTGGAAGTTTTAATTTCCTTATGTGTTTATTTTGGACATTACGTATATGCTATTAAGCTTGCAACGCAGAGAGACACATACTCTGAAGATGGGGCTATGTCACCAAGTAAGATTCCAATCGTAGTGCCTCATATATACTCAGTTATATCCCGCAGCGGTGACAATTCCACCTCGGCGGACTACTCACTCACATGATCCACGATCGACTAGGTAACACACCACTTGTTCAGACCATTCCGGTGCTGTTTCCCCCCTGTATCCTTTCCGAGTCGAACCCTGAACATGACTATCGCCCGCCTCATCGCCGAGCCTTCTGTGGTTTTATTTCCGCCCATGGCCCCGCTCACATCCTGAGCCAGGTTTCATGGCTGAGGCCGTAACTCCTATCGATGAGAGGATTTCCCTCGAACTACGCCACTGTACTGGGAAGTCTTGTTCAGGCGACGCGAAGATGAACCAACTCCACCAAATTAAATTTGACCCTGAATGAGAAAATTGGAAATTAGAGGTGAACTTTAAGCGTTACTTGAGTGATTTGTGAATATACAAAACTACGGAAGTTTCTCACGAGCAAATCTTGAACGGCGGCCAGACGAGATAGTAGAGCTTGGATGATTGGATTTCATTTAGATAGGATCATGTATGAAGTCACTAAGTAGGGCAAGATTTGACATTTTAGAGATAAGTATTATATGAGAGAAATTTATTGCCGCCGTCAGCCTGACATCTATGGCGCATCATAACAATATTCAAAAAATGCAGAAAGATGGCTAGAGAAGTAGATTTTCCCATAGGAGCAGTGTCGCAGCTGTGGAGTCATTTTATGTAGTCATTGGATGGGCAAGTGTTCAACTATTACGAGGACTGAATATATATTTCCTGTTTTCTTAAGTGCCCATTGCTATGCATGCTAAGATTTAATCCTGGAAAAAGCATAATAAAGTATCTGCAGGAGTTTTGTTTGTTTTGTTCTATCAGTTTGCCTATTTACGTCATTTAAACAATATGCGCTCGGTGCGCTAACTCAGCACGTCTCACTTTACACTGAGCCTCTTTTGATAGATTTGGATCATTCATGATACGTACCTTACTTCCAAAAAAAGGTCACATTTGAACTACTCATACGGAATTCTTACGTGTTCTGTGGACGCCAAAAACTTCAAGATATCTAATGTTTTCTTTAAGCATGCTTACACATTACCAGTTTTCGCAAGCGTATACTCAAAGTTTTATCTATTGGCTATAAAAAAAAATTCATCGTTCTCTTCACCATTTACCGATTGGGAGATTTAACCTTGATACGTCACGTGCAAACATCTGTACTTTTAAGGTAGTTCGCGGTGCTTCTGCACACTTTATTATCGCATTAACCATGATGATTTTTAATTACACATGGCTATCCAACATTTCTTATATTGATTCTATCTGTACTATCTGTAATTAAGTTCAGTGATCGAATTGACAGTCCAGTCAGGTCCAACATGAAAACCATATAATACATATTTTTTTATACTTTTCAAACCTGTAACGCGTGTAAGCTGTGAGCTATTCCTAGGTATTTCTATTTTCTCCCGAAGATGCCAAGCACGATATAATTTGTGTTGATTTACATCGGGCTTTAATGTTGTAATGTGCATATCTCG
>JAXMNL010000357.1:14533-28190 GCA_035128595.1 Eptatretus atami | reverse complement strand
TTACAGTCACGTGGGAGGAGGGGGCACCCCGGTGCATCGACGGCTGTTTCTTATTATGCTAATTATTCCGAACGCAATTATGGCAGTCAATGGCAGGAAAGACGCAACGAAGAGTGAACATTCAAACAATGGCGATTATTTATTGAACACAAAGCAATGCAATGAATGGGGGGATGGGGAAAAAGACACGAGCAAAAACCTACAGCCGATATCTATTTATTATGTGCATGCACTTACAACAATTCCACTTAGGGACAAGGCGCCACAGACTTTCATGCAAAAAACCCAAGAAAGAAAGAAAAGCACCGGCCTCGTAAGCCTTTATAATTGCTCGGAGCGGATGACCGCAGGGCTCCGAGAGACGGAGCAGGCTACCGCCACCCTCTGGTGACTCGCTGGCGACCCTCGATGTCTCTGCCTGCACTCCAACCTCCGAACCCTCCAGGCTCTCCACACCAACTCCAAACAGCTCTCCACTGCCCCGAGCTCTCTCTCTCTCCAAGCCCGGACTCGACTGGACTCCCTCAACTCTCTTCCCGAACTCGACTGGACTCCACCAGCTTCCCAACTCAACTGGTTTTCAACGAGCGAACGCGGCCTCTTATAGTCCCAAGGGGAGGGGTTTCGCTCCCTCACCTTCGACCCTTCACCCCCGGCTGGCTCCGCCCCTGTTACGCCTCCTGATCCGTTCCGGCCGTCAAACGCGTCAGTTTGGAATACCTTCCACAAGCAGACATGGTTGAAATCACCCTGCCGCAAGCGACGTGTTTGAAATCACCCTCCCGCAAGCGGACGTGGTGGAAATCACCCTGCCACAAGCTAACTGGTTGAAATCACCTTGCCACAAGCGGACGTGTTTGAAATCACTCTGCCCACAATGTGGACGTGGTTGAAATCACCTTGCCACCGAGTGGACGTGTTTGAAATCACCTTGCCACAGCGACGTGTTTGAAATCACTCTGCACAAGCGGACGTGGTTGAATCACCTTTCCACAAGCGGACGTGCTTGAAATCACCCTGCCACAAGCGGACGTTGGTTGAAATCACCTTTCACAAGCGGGCCGTGGTTGAAATCCCTTGCCACAAGCGGACGTTGGTTGCAATCACTCTGCCACAAGCGGACGTGTTGAAATCACCCTGCCACAAGCGGACGTGTTGCAGTGTGGTTGGCGCTGTCGTGGGATGGCGTGGTTGTTGAGATGCTGTTGTGGTGTGAGGTGGCGTGTTGCAGTGTGGTTGGCGCTGTGGTGCGTGATGGCGTGGTTGTTGATATGCTGTTTGTTGTGGTGGAGGTGGTCGTGTTGCAGTTGTGTCGTTGAAGAGATGCTGTTTGTTTGGAAATGAAATGACAGAAAAGAATAACGGCTAACTCAAAGGTTCACAGCCCGGTACACAAATAATGCCCTTTATACATCGTGGGGATTCTAACCTGGAACACACACTTACCGAAATAACTGACCTCTGGGACCTGAATGTGTTCTGTGAATTTCCCACAAACCGTAACAATATTGTTCAAAGTAGGGACGGCTGGAAAGTTTAATTTTCCACTTTTGTAGTTTAATTTTTTGGACATTTAAATACACTGTGGTAAATGAAAGCTTGTAAACGCGGAGGAACAAACAGATAATCAAATGAAGATGGGATGGTCACCCAACAAGTACACGCCAATCAGAGTGGCCTCAAAATAAAATCACTTCGGTCAGATCCGACCAGGAGTGACAATTTCCACTCGGGCGACTACCTCCACCAGATAATCCACCTTATACTTCAGGTGAAGCACACAAATGTGTTGCAGACCTTACCGTGGTGCTGTTTCACCCCCCCCCTCCACCCGGGGATCTTTGCCTAATGAGGGTGAACAATGACTATCACCGCCGCGCCTCAGCGCAAGAGCGCCATTTCCTGTGTGTTTTTGTATTTCATGGCGATGGCCCGCCTTCTTACAGGAGCGACAAAGCTTCTTCGCTTGAGCCGTGACCTCCTGAACCAGAATGGGAGACGGCTCTCTGAACAACGACACAATACTGGGAAATCTTTGGGATGTCAGGGCAGAAAAAATCTGAAAGAATGAACCCAAAACATTCACCAAATGAAATTTACCTGAAAGAAGAAAAATAGGAGAAAGATTGAAGGTGAACTTTAAGCTTATACTTGGGAGGTGAATTTGGTCGAATATACAAGAAATACAGAAATGTTCTCCATCGAGAAAAATCTAGAAAAGAGGGCAGAGAGGAAATAGGAAAGCTTGGATGATTGGAGTTCAGGGTCAGCAATTGTGGAAATTATTAATGAAGTTCACTGGAAGTAGGGCAAGATTGTCCAGACATTAAAGAGGGGGAAGGTGAGTTATATGAGGAGAAATTTATCTGAGGCACATCAGCTGATCATGGCGGCCATCAAATAAATATCTAAAAGGCAGAAAAGAGGGCAGAGAGGAAAGTAAGAAGTTTCGATGCATGGAGTCGCAGGGTCAGCATGTGGAGTGCATTAATGAAGTCACCTGGAAAGTAGGGCAAGATTGTCAGAAATTAAGAAGGGAAAGGTGAGGTCAATTGAGAGAAATTTATCTGATGCAACAGCCTGCATTCTTGCGAGCCATCAAATATAAATATCGTTAGAAAAGAGGCGGCAGAGAGAGAAGTAAGAAGTTTCAATGGAATGTAATCATGGTCAGCAGCTGTGAGTCTTTCATAAGTCACCTGGAAAGTAGGAAGATTGTCAGACATTTAAAGAGTGAAAGGTTGAGGTCAATTGAAGAGAAATTTATCTGATGGCATTCAGCCTGCATCATCACGCACCAATCAGAATAAATATCGAGAAAAGGGGCAGAGAGGAAAGTAAGAAGTCTCGATGATTGGGAGTTAGGGCAGCAGCCGTGGAATTCATTTCTGGATTCACCTGGAAAGAGGGCAAGATTGATCAGACATTAAGATGGTATGAAGTTGTGAGCGTTTCTATGAAGAGAAATTTATCTGACGGCAATCAGCCTGCATCATGGCGACCATTCACATAAATATGAGAGAGAGAAAAGAGGGCAGAGAGAAAGTTAGAAGTTCAATGAATGGAGTTCAGGGTCAGCACCCTGTGGAGTCGTTTCATGAGTCACCTGAAAAGTAGGGCCAAGATTGTCAGACATTTACGAGGGGAAAGGTGAGTCATATTGATTTGCTGATTTTCTGTGAGATTTCCAGGAAATCCATTGTGAGGATTCCTACAATTGTGTTGTTTCTGCCGGTGGAATCTCATCATAAACTAGAAGGCTACTAAAAACGGTAGAGCGCACACCTCCAGCCAAGTATTGTTCTGATCCACGACAACATATCGTGGCCCAATCAAACATTGTTTATAATGTCGAATTCGCCCCGCTCGGCGTGCGACTCGGCCAGCGACTCGAACCGCGACCCCGCCCACCGGACGGACAATTCAGTCGTGACCTCCGGCTAACGCGGAATCGAGTCACGGTGGGCCTTTCGACTCACAAATCGCTGCCAATCGGCACCGCGTAGATTAGGGTTGTTTCGCCAAATTCGACTTACCTAAGTTACCAACGCGGATGTAAACCGGCGGATCCGGTACCTCGCCCAGAGTTGATCCGGACACGAGCCGCTTGGCGGGCCGTTCGTATTATCGGGATAACGACGGTGTTATCGTCGACACTCGTACGGTCAGATTATTACCGGGCGTTTTGCACCACTAGAACTTTACGTTGAAGGGATGGAGTTCAATAAAGAAAGACGAAGCGAACGGAAAACGTTACACAATGCAACCATTTATTCGGCGCACGCGGATCACACCTATAGAACTGGCACAGCATGTATTTACATCACAATAGTCGATTGCACATTATATCACATGAAAAAAGAAATGCACTATATATAAGGAGGTAAAACGACTACACGACACACGGACCACTTATACAGTTACTACTTACAAGACACGGCGCACACAAGCATTCACACGAAGCAAGAAAAGACCCCCTCAGAGCAAGGGAGTAGACTGGGCCCGTAGGACCTTAATGCGCGTGGAATGGATGAGCGCGCAGCCCACGAGACCGAAGGTCCTACCCGCGCGTGGCGAGCCGCGAATGTCGCTGCCGGCGGTTCCGTGGGCAACTGCGGTGGGGTGGAACGGGCCCGTGTCGCATCTCTCAGCGCGGGGAAAGGGGGAATGGTTTTGATGCTCTGGGGAGGGATATGGCTGGCTCGCTTGATCCGCGACGCGAGCCTCCAGGTCCACTCAAGCCGTTCGCGCTCGCGCCAGCCGTCTGCCCCACCGATTGAGCGTCACACCGCCATACTTCCATGCTTGCCACCGATTCATCTGCTCTACTGATGTCTTGCTCTACTGGCGATTCGCCACGACAATATTGTCCTCACCCCCTGTACTTGCCGACCTCCTCATCTCTGAAGCTTCCTGACGCTTTTTCAGGGACCCACCATATTGCAATTATCGGATCAAAGACCTCAGGTGGAGCCACGCTCGCCGATTGGGAGAAAAAGGGGCGTGTATATTCTGATCTCAAATTGCATATTGCCGATTTTCGTCAGGCGCGTCTGGAGGCGGGGCCAGCCGCCCGCGTCTGATTGGGTGGATCATGTGGGAGTGCATCTTCCTAGATCCGAATTCTAGCTCGAAAACCCCGCATCTGCACTCGCGTCTCGCGTGTCTCGCTGAAGACAGGCTCGCTCGGCTCCAACGGTGGCGGAATGGCCGATAGGAAAAGGTGGTGAGAAGGTTTTCGGCGAGTGTCGATGGCATCGGTGCTGTTTGGAATGGCGTGATGTGAGGTTTGCGGTTAGGAGTGGTAAGGTCAGTTTTGATGCTGGCGTGTTTGTTGTTGTGTGCGGGGGATGCTCAAAACAAAGGCTATAGAACAGAAAAAGCTAAGCTCAAGGATCGCAGCCGCGAATGAATACATTAATTCCCTATACAATGGGTTTGGGCTAAACACATGTCTTAAGAAATATATCTCACCTACGGGACCTTTATGGTGTTTGCGAATTTCCAGACGTAAACATACCTCCCTTTTTCAGATCGTCCCGGTCGTCAAATTATCGTTGCCATCATGTGTAGTGTTCCCTAGTAGTTTTACTCAGGATCCCTGAGTGCGGACATTCATGGTAGTTCGTGTCCCTAAATAAAGAACTGAGGGCTGAGGTACTACTAAACAACTCACTCACACGAGGACGATTAAATAAATTGCGGCGTAAAATACATCGGGGGGCATCATATATACAAAACAACTAACACCTACTATCAAATTACACTAATGGCCAGGATCAATGGACTTGCAGGACAAGAAGAGTAACAAAGGAAAGGTGACGGCACTGCGGCCGGCACTTGCAGCGCCCATTGGAGCATCCACCGTCCGCAGCTTGCAAACTGTTGTTGACGATCCTGGCGCGCATGGAATGAAACAGGGGGTGCAAAGAAAATTGAACGGGGCTGGTGAACGGGGCAGTGGGGCCAATGAATGGCGAAAGGTAAAGGCACATAGCCTGAAAAGGCCGTTGCAGGCAAACAAGCCGGCAGACGACTGGCCGGCAAGGCTTGCAGTTAAACACAGCCGACGATCCGGCGGCACAGGCTTGCAGACACAGCGCGATGATGAAGTTGGCCGGTCACATGGCTTGCATGAAAACCGCGAGGTGGTGTGGGGAGAGGCCCCGCAGCGTTCACACAGCGCAGACGTGGACTGGCACACCTACTGTCTCCCTTGCGCTGGAGTGGTGGAGGTCGCGTCGTGTTCCAATGCTGACTACCCTTACTTTCGTCACCCACTATCCTTTGGTACTGACCCCACTCTTGTAACCAAGTTTGCCCACTTTTTGTTGTTTTTTTTTTTTGGTTTTATTTCACTCCACTTAAATTGTCCCTACAACCCTTTATCGGTCCTTGTTCTTGGGTAACCTTTTGTCCTAGCCTACTCCCAACCCTCGTTCCCTTCCGGAGGGGAATAAGAGAGCTAGCGTCCTGTGCCGAGGCCCAACAAGCCTCAGGATGGCCTCCGCCAATTCACGATCTAACCAAGGTGGGTCCAGCAGCCCACAACGAGAGCGAAGGGATGATGGTTGCGCGAGGGGTAACTTTATCTACCTACCTATTAACCTGTTAAACAACCGGGGCTTTCAACAAGCCCTCTCGCTAACTATTGCGTTCTACAACCAGATTCCGGCTGTGTTGGTTCCTCGACAATCGGGCTCGCCTCGCAATTTTTCCTCGTGCCTTGCACAGGTTTTCGTGGCGGACGAGCGTGGCTCCTTGGCAGGCACGACCCTCTGCGAATCCCCTACAAAATGGCACCCCGGCATAACCTGCCTCCGAGCCTCAGCTCTAAACAACCGGGGAGTCGCATTGGACTCCCCCTGAAACGCAGCACGTGGCACTGGCTGCCGCCGGGCCCCTTTCCGAGGTACCGTGCCCACGACACTCCCCCGCGGCCAACGGCGCTCGGGCCCGCACCAAGCGGGGCAACCGTCCACTCCACAGCTAACCCGGCCCCATGGGCTTGGCTAATCAGGCCGCCCTTGCCGGTGCCCGGTCGGTTCCACTCAGCATACTCACCGTTCGCAGCCACGCTCCCAGCCCGTCAAAGCTCCTGCACCCCTCAAAGGGTTCGAGCCTACTCCACCAACAGCAAAACGACTTCATTGTCAATTTGACTACCACTAACTCCCTTTACACTGACCCCGGGGTCCCTTGGCGGAGGTCACTCTCCCCCAATCACTCATGCACATGCATTCCACATTCGCTCCACTCACAAGACCGCTGGCCTCACCACTCACCAACATTTCGTTTCAACTCACACTCTTCACAACTCACCGCTGATCTCTGCCATCTCTTCTAATACCTCCCCTACTAACTCGTGCTCCCACGTGTCACTTAAACTAAGCACGTTCTTTAACACTACGTAGCTAAGCTACGTCCCCTCTACACATCACAGTCTGTCCTGTCCAAATCTCAAAATCATTTCCATTTCCTATCCTAAATCTGACCTAAAAGTCTCTACCTAATCCATTCACGGACTCCAATGAGGACTTACCCTTGCCCATGAAGCGGTCTAGCTAAGCTACCCTTCCCTAGCTATGTCCTCCTGGGCCCCATGTAGGCAGGGGGGGGTCTTTCACCCCTTGCCATGGAATTCTGTTACCCGAAAGCGAGGCTTGCTTCGTTAATTTGTATTTCCCAATTATGCGCAGCCCAGGGGAACTCAAGCTGCGCTCTTGCACCTTTCCCGTGACGTATGCAGCTGCACGGTACCTCGTCCCTCTTGAACGTTACCAATCCGGCAGGATCACCCCTCCTGCCGGATTACCAACCCTAGCGTGCAGCCATGACGTCACCCTGCGCCACCCCCAAAAGCCAACCCTCGCACTCGAGCGGCTCCCCACAGCGCAACACATTGTGCTCCTGCCCGTTCGAGCCTAACACACTGCTCGCGTGGCAGAAACCCATCCGGTCCAAATCCGTATCCTGCCTAACTGTTGTCCTTCCGCCGTGATCGGCAAATCCACCGCTGGCGTTTCCGGACCGGGCTTCACTCCCGCAAGCGAGCACTGTGGGGTCTCGTGCGCTGCACAGCACGGAACTCGCGCTCGCGCTGGTGAAACCCGGCACGGTCCCAAAACAGCTACAGCGTACCCGGGCTTCTGCTCCCTCTGTCGCCGTCGTACTCCTTCCACCCACGCACACCTGACGTGTTACGACGCACAGCTCCACTCCATACACTCACACTGGGAGACACGGGCTGCATGCTCACGCATGCCGACCGACATCTCCCTTACAATACCAGAGGACCTCACACACCGGTCTCCCTCACAACGGACCCCTCACTAACCGAATTCACCTGCCCAGGGGGTCACTCACACCATGCGTGCGAAAGCACGGCATCTCTCGCACACTCGCAAACACACCCCCATCCACACCACCAACGGGATTAGTGTCCCCACAAGGCTCCCCGGGCCTCCACCCCCAAGCAACGTGCACCAATCAACCAGCATCGTCCCTCACCCCGCGATGCACGACCGACCGCACCTGGTTCGTGATTCGCCTCAAGGGCATACTCCTCCTCCTCGTTCCTGAGGCGGCAACCAGACTGCTTCACAACCGGGCTCTCCAGCTCCAGCGAGCTCACCCCCCATTGATCCTCACACCTCATGTTGGTGTCTGTCGCTTTAACCCCGCATTATATGCAGTCCTCCTCTAATTTCTCTTCTCCTGCTCTCATACATCCTCTTGTCCTATCGTTTCTTTCGGAATTTCCATCTTTCTGACTTCAATTATCATTCTCCATTCAGTCATAATTCAAACTCGATAAGTTTTGTTTCTCTCCCACTCTTCTCATGCTCCTCATTTTCTCATCCATCGTTTCTCTTCAATTGGCTCTATTCTCCTGTGTTTCATCGCTGTCCTCATACCTCCCTTGCTTCCCTCCCTGTCCTTCTTTCCAGTCATCGTTGCTTCACTTTGGTAATCCTTTTTGTGTGTTTCATTTGCGGCTGTCCATTATCTTCTGTCTTCTCCTGCCCTGTCCTTCTCCATTCACGGTTTGCTCATTTGGATTAATCTCTTCTGTGTTCAGTTGCTCTGTTCTCAATTACTTCTATCCTTGTTCTTCCCCGTCTTCATTCGCAGTTTCACGTTTTCTTCATGTGTTAATTTCCTTTTTGTGTTTCATCAGCTGTTCTTGCTACCTCTCGACCCAGCCTTGCTTTCTTTCATGGTCACCTCGGCTTAATCTTCTTTGTTCTATCCCATGCCTCTCGTTCTTCGCCTCTCCAAATCTCGTGTGTCTTCAATCTCCTATTCTTCTCCTCCTTATCCCTCTTCAACTTCCTCCACGTATTCAGCCATTTTTCTTGTTGTCGTCAGTATTCAAATTCATACTCTTCAGTTTATTCCACGTCTTTTGTTCAATTGTAATCTCGTTTTCTTTCAACTGACAGATTCTTTGCTCCGGTACATTGCCTTGTTCTCCAGTAACATCTTCTAGTTCTCTTCTGCAATCTCGTGTTTCCTTCATGTGATTCTTTCGTCTCATTTTCTCCATCATTCTCTTTCTACTTGCATCTCATCTCATTATCAATCGGCCTTGCTTTCCAGCTGTTCGATCTGTACGCGTCGGTTCCTACAACGTTCATTCTCACTCTCCTTCTTTCCTCACTCACCATCCTACAACCGATTTAATTCGTCTCTATCGGGTTTCCGTTCTAGTTATACCACTTCATCTTCTCTCAACTCGCAACACTCCGACTTGCAGCTTCTAACGTTTCTCCATCTTGCCCTTGTGTGTCTATCAGTCTCGTCCCAGTTCCCTTCGCCGGTTACCTCCCAGTGCTATAACTCTCTTCAGTCAGTCTTGAAGTCTTTTCTCACACTCACTATTTTATTCTTCGTGCACGATCCGTCACCCAATTAATTTTCCCTCGTTCGTCACTTTCCGCACCTCCACCTTCCGCCCAACCGGTCTCCCGATTATTATTTTTCACAACCCGCTTCACCGGGGCCTGACAACCGTAGATGCAACCCCCTCCAGCTCGTCCCACACGTGGCTCGCCATACGCACTTCCGCTGTTGTTCTTCATCCGCGCAGGCATCCGGCCATGACTGGTTTCACCCCGCTTTCGTTTATTTCTTACTTCACATTTCGTTTGGTTGTCATTTGATGCGTTTCATCCATTTTTCGTTACGTTCTCAATTCCTTATTCAGTTATCTTAACATCTCATTTGTTGTTATGTGTTTTCACTCTTCCACTTGTTCAGCCTCTTCATTCAGTTTTTTCATTCTTATCCATTTGCGTCATCATTGCTTTCTTTGCATCCGCTTATTGCACAAATCCATGTCTGAGCCCTTACTCGGGTGCGAATCCACAGGCGCGTCGCGGCGACGGTTTTGCGGAGAGGAGGAGGGAGGGGGATACACGCGCGC
Organism: Eptatretus atami; assembly: GCA_035128595.1. Taxonomy (NCBI): domain Eukaryota; kingdom Metazoa; phylum Chordata; class Myxini; order Myxiniformes; family Myxinidae; genus Eptatretus; species Eptatretus atami. Next base: position 18,262 of record JAXMNL010000357.1, on the reverse strand, counting down.
TTGCCGCCGCACCCATTCGGGCCTGGGTTCACGTTGGGGAGAATCGTGTTCCGCACTAACGCAGTTTCTGCCGGGGTCTCACCGGACCATGGATTCTACAGCACACACATAACATTTAACCTACCCCGGCCCCCTCGCGCCTTGAGACGCATCTTATCCACGTTAAGGGGTTAATTTAATGTCGTAATGAAGGGAACGGGGTCGCTCCCTCCTGAACCGATTCCCATGCAATTTAGCTGGAGAACGAGGATTAGAATCACACCTCCTGTACAACCATGTTCGAATATCGCGCCCGTCGGCGTGCATCGCCACGCACTCGAACCGACCGCCTGCCACCGCGAACGGACAATCAGTCGTGACCCTCCCGGCTAAACGCCGGGATCCAGTTCACGGTGGCCTTTCGAACCTCACCACAATCGTGCCAACGCCACCGCTAGGATAGGTTGTTCGCCAAATCGACCTACCTAATACCCACCGGATGTAAACCGGGCGATCGTACCTCGCCGCAGTCGACTCCGACACGAGCCGTTGGCGGGCGCGTTCCGTCTATCGGATAACCGAGCGGTGTTATCGTCGACCTCGACGGTTCAGATTATTTACCGGCGTTTGCACCCACACGAACCCTTTACGTGAAGCAGGATGGAGGTTCAATAAGAAAAGACGAAGCGAAACGGGAAAACAGTTCACACAATGCACATTTATTCCGTGGCACCATCACACCTAAGCACACGTATTTAAGCCACATGTAGTTACATCCAACAATAAGCATTGCAATATATCACATTAACAAAAAATCAATATCATAAGAGTTGAAACCGACTACACGACACACACACTTATACAGTTCTACCTTACAAGACACGGCGCACAACAGCATTCACACTGAAGCAAAGAAAAGACCCCTCAAAGGCAAGGGAGTCAGACTGGGCCCGTGGCTAATGCGCGTGGAACTGGATGAGCGGCCAGAGGCCCACGAGACCGAAGGTCCTACCCCGCCCTCGGGCGAGCCGCAGAATGCGCTGCACGGCAGTTCCGTGGGCGCATGGTGTGGGTCGGAGGGGCCCTTGTCGCACATCTCTCAGCGCGGGGAAAAGGGAATTTGTTGATGCTCTGGGAGGAGTATGCGGCTACCTCGAAATCCCGCGACGGCAGCCTCCAGGGCACCTCAGCCGTCGCGCTCGCAACCGCTGCCCCACCGATATGCCTCCGCCGATTACTCGCTCTCCACCGCATACTGCGATCTCACGATCTCCTCAACTGCTACGCCCCCACGATACAGCTCACTCTGCTCTCACCGACAGGCTCCCATACGAACTCTTCTAGCTCCCACTGACTCCGCCTTTATACGCTTCGGGAACACCATACAAATTACTCGGATCAAACGACTAGGGACGGAGCACGCTCCGATTGACGAGAAAAAGGGGCGGTATCATTCCACCATCTAAATTTGCATATGCGAGTTTTCGTCAGGCGCGTCTGGAGGCGCAGCCGCCCGCGTTCCTGATGGTGGCTCAGATGTGGCGTGGCATCATCTCGATCCGAATTCTCCTCAAAACCGCCATCTGCACATCGAGCTCGCGTGTCTCGCTGAAGACACGTCGCTCGGCGTGCTCCACAGGGGGTGCGGGAATGCCGTAAGGAGAAAGGTGTGGAGCGGTTTCGGCGGTGTCCATGGCCATGGGTGCTGGAAGGCGGGGATGTGAGTTCTCCGCGTAAGCGAGGGTGAAGTAGGTTTTGCTGCTGGCCGTTGTTGTTGTTGTTGGCTGGTAGGGCTCAAAACAAAGGTTAGAACAGAAAAACGCACTAACCAAAGATCGCAGCCCGAATAGAATCACATAATGTCCCTCATATACAATGGTTTGGCTAACTACAACAACTGTAAGAAATAATCTCACTACGGACTTTATCGGGGTTGCGAATTCCAGAGACGTAACAATCGTTTGTATACACTCTCCATCATCTCTAACGGTGAGGAATCCACTTTAAACAAATTTTTTAAAACTCTACTACTCGGATCCGGATTCGGACCTTCACCAAAAATCGAAACAACTCGTCGTGGTCACACCACCCAACGTGTCCACAAATGTCATCCGGAGTCCGTCCACAACTGTTTGAGAATATCCTTACACAGCAGACAAGACAGACGACAGACAGACAGACCAGCGAGTGAAAGAAAACACATGATGTCCTTCACCTTCAGTGTGGAGGGGGTTAAACAAACGGCAACCGGGAAACGAATTCAATGTGTTCAAGTAAAAACGCGCGGGATAAATCCTGAAAAGGCCATCGGACACTGGATATCGGACCGATGAGGATATTAGTGACAAGTTGCGAATTGTTGCAGAGCTCGAATCGGTGCAGGTGAGAAGAAGACAAGTGAGAGAGAGAGAAGAGAGAGAGAGAGGAAGCAGAGAGAGAGAGAATGAGAGAGCAGAGACAAGAGAGAGAGAGAGAGAGAGAGAGAGAGCATACAGCTAGAGGAGGAGAGAGAGGAGAGAGAGAGAGAGAGCTCACCTGCTGAATCCGAGTATCTCTCTCCGTCCTGCAGTTGTCAAAAATGAAACCATTCTTTTGGACTATAGGCCGTTGCCTTCAGAATTGATTCTTGTAGTTCACTCCTTGGCAGAAGATAAAATATTGTTTGAAGTAGGGATGGCTGGAAAGTTTAATTTTCCACTCTTGTAGTTTAATTTTTGGAATTAAAAGCACTGTGCTAAATGAAAGCTTGTAAACGCAGAGGAAAACAAATCAATCAAATTGAAGATGGAGGATCACCCGACAAAGTACAGTCCAATGGCAGTTCGGGCCTCAAAGTGAATTGACTCTGGTAACCTCATCAGAGTGACAATTCCACTCGGGATACCTCACCAGATGATCCACCTATACTCAGGTGAAGCACACAACTAGTGTGCAGACCTTACTTTGTGCTGTTTCCACACGGGGATTTTGCCCAGTCGGAGGGTGAACATGACTATACCGACGCGCCTTACAAGAGCGCATTTCCTGTGTGTTTTGATATTTCACGGCGATGGCCCTAAAGCTTTCATAAAGACAAATGGATATGCTAATTTCACGCTTGAGCGTGACCAGATGGAGAGGCTTTCTTGAAACTTGACAACAATACTGGAAATCTAGTAGATAAGGTATAAACGAAAGAATGAACCCAAAACATTCACCAAATTAAATTTACCTAAAAGAGAAAAATAGGAGGAAGATTGAAGGTGAACGTTAAGCTTATACTTGGGAAGGTGAATTTGGTCGAATATACAAGAAAATAGAGAAATGTTATCCATCGAGAAAAATCTGGAAAAGAGGGGCAGAGAGGAAGGTAGGAAGCTTGGATGATTGGAGTTCAGGGTCAGCAGTCATGGAATCATTTAATGAAGTCACCTGGAAAGGGTAGGGCAAGAATTGTCAGACATTTAAAGAGGTGAAAAGGTGAGGTCATAGCTCAGAGCGAGAAATTTATCTGATTTGGTAATCAGCCTGAATCCATGGCTTCATGAAGTCACCTGGAAAGTACGGAAAGATTGTCAGACATTTACGAGGGGAAAGGTGAGGTCAAATTTATTTTCTGATTTTCTGTGAGGATTCCTCAGAAATCCATTGTGAGGATTCCTCACTTGGTGTTGTTCTCTCGGTTCATCTCATAATAAACGAGAAGGCTACTCGGTAGAGCGCACACCTCCAGCACGTAGTGTCTGATCCACGAGAACATATCGGGCCAAA
>JAXMNL010000356.1:48927-64622 GCA_035128595.1 Eptatretus atami | reverse complement strand
TTCTCCACGCGAGCTTGCTGTTCAGCTCCACGGGCAAGCACAATGGTTCGATGGGGAACCCTCGAACGCAGGCTTTTCTTATTTACTGCGCACCAGTGAGGATCTCCATCGCGGTATGGTTGGAATCGCAAGGAGAGGTGAAATCCCGCCGATTTGCCGTCCAGAGACAGGGTACATGCGGAACAGCTGCCAATTGCGTCCGCCAAATGTCACGCGGCTGTGAATTTGGCCACGCTTGCGCAGGTGCGAGTTTGCCGCGCTGGTGCTGCGCAATAAAAAAAAAAAAGCAAGCTCGCTTTCGGTGACAGGTCCAGGAAGCGTGAAGACCCCTGCCTGGGCACAGCGATCGCACTAGTAGGACGTACGCTACTAGACCGCTCCTCGGCAGGGTAATCCTCATGGCCTGATGGATTAGTTCGAGATTTTTAGTTGAATTTAGCATGGAGATGAATTTTGAGATGGGGACAGTGACGATTGAATGTGTGTGGAGCGTAGCTTACTACTGCCATTAGGCAAGAACGTGCTGTAGTGTAAGGCACGTCAGCACAAGTCTCTTAGGGATTTGTGAGCAGAAATGGCAGAGATCAGCGATGAGTGTGCCTTGAAGAGTGGAATGTACTTGTTGGTGAGTGACCAGCGAGCCTGTGTGTATGGAGGAATGGGAATGCATGTGACCGATGAGTGATTGGAGGAGGGTGACTTCCGCCAAGGACCCCCTCATGTAGAGTATTAGGCTGTGGTTATTAATTGACAAAATGCAGGTCTTTTGTTGTTGTGGTAAATGTATGCTCGAACCATTTCGCAGGCTTGCAGGAGCCCTGTTGACGAGGCTGAGTCATGCTCACGAAACGGTGAGTTATGCTGATGGGACCCTGCACCGCTAGCGCCGCGTTAGCAAGGCCAATGCTGCGCGCCGCTATAGTGTACTCGGACGGTGCGCCCGCATAGCGGGGCCCGGCACCATTAGCCGCCGGGGCAGTGCCATGGCCACGCACCAAGATAGGACCCGGTGCCGCCTGCCACTGAGTGTTCAGGAGTCGCCAGGCGAGCCACTCCCGGTTAGGGCAGCTGTTGCTCGGACGCAGGTTAGTCCCCCGGACTGCCATCGTTGGGCGACGCAGAGTAAGTGAGCCCTGCCCGGGAGCCACGCGGTCCAGCCCATGAAGAACATAGAGGGCCGGACAGAAAATGGGGCAGGCCAAAAATGGGTGAGGACACCAACACAGGCGACAGTCCTGTGCGAGACACCGACTAGTCCAGCGAGAGCGTTGGTGTTAAGCCGTAGTCTCAAGTTAAATGGATAGGTGAGAGGAAGTATGTACCCTCCGCACCTCCATCCCTTCGCTCTAACGTCTCGTGGCGTGGAACCACTTTGGGCTTAGATTGGGAACTCGAGAGAGCCATCCTCGACTTGTTTGGCTCGACACAGGGCTAAGCTCTCCCTATTCGCTCCAGCGAAGGAACGTCCGGTCAGGATAGGCTAAAGAAGACCGACCAGCGTTAGCGAACCAAGCGTACAAGGCTAGTCCGACGACTTTCTAGTGGTGAAGTAACAGATAAAAATAAATAAACAACAAACAAATAATTGCTAAATTGGCTTTGACAAATTAAGGGATCTGAGGTAATGTATAATGAGACAGCAAGGCATTAGGTGGAGGAGACAGTAGGTAGGTCCGAGCCCCCTTCCGATGGCAGCACCCCCGCCACCCCCTCACCAAGCTCCACTAAAGCAAAAGCTGGCCAACTTCATCGCTGGCTGCTACTTCTCGCCTAGTTTTCGGCCCACTCATACGGCTGGTGTTACTGCAAGCCTGTGACGTTCGACCGTCGCCGCTTGTTTCCTCAAGCTGTCGCGCCGTCTCATCTGCCGCTGTGTTTGCTACACGCTTTCAGCCATGCTTCCTGCCTATTTTCAGCCTATGCTACTCCTCTTCATCTTTTGCCCCTTCTGTTATGCATTCCCCCCCCCCCCCTTTGTTCACTGCCATGTCCCAGATCGTGGCGCATTTGCCCGAGGACTGCCCTTTGCAGCTACACACGGGCCCTGCAGTGAGCGGCCGCGCACACTGTTTGCGTCATCCATCCATCCACTTCATCCATCATCCATCCATCCTTGTGTCATTGCGTTCCACTTTAGTGCACGGAAGACTGCGTTTGCGCAGCTCGGCGACCTTTATGTTCGCTGGCATTTCGAGGGAAGTCTTGGACTGCGTTGAGCAGCGCCACTTCCCTGTCACCTGCATTGCATACCAGAGACTGCGTGCGAGCAGCCTGCTTCCCTGACTTTGTTTTTCTCTTGCAGAGTCATTTGATCCTGCATGGAATAGTGTAAATTGTAAGTTAGTTAAATGTACTGTAACATATGACGTCCCCCCGCATGTATGTTTAGCCCTGCATTATGTTAATCGTCCGTATGAGTGTGTTTCTTTTATTAATACCAGCCCTAGGGCCTATTTATGTGGGGACTACGGATCCCCACCATGAATGTCAGCACTCAGATCCGAATGTCAAACGTGACTCAGGCAGAAACTACCATGATCGGCGACACGAGAATTTGACAACGGGCGAGTCTGTACAAAAGGCGAGGAGTAGGTCTTTACAGCTGTGGAATTTACAAATCACAAAAATGGTCCGCTGAACGATATCGATAAAGTTCCATCGTGTAGTTCAGCCCACGTCTTTGTTTAGAGGGAAGTAATGTTAGTGATTCATCCGGCGCTGACTTTGAGTTAGCCAATTTTTCTTTCTCTATCTGTGTTTGGCCATTCACACGCTAAACAACCTCAACACCACACCTTTGCCGCTTTCCCACAAAACATCCTCCGACAACATCAGCTCACCCATCAACCACGCCCGCACACCCAAACACCACACCGCAACCCCTCCACCCCTGCGCCTTTCTCCTTCCACAACCATCGCCCCAACCCATCAACACCAAGTCGTGACGTTCATATGCCAACGTCGAGACATACGAATGCGTTCCTACCTCAGAGAAATTCCGTGGATCAGAAGGCTTCACGCCTTTTTCTCCGTCGAATGTGCGAGCGTCGCGGCCAGTATGGCCGCCTCAGCGCGTATAGACTGTGGATTCATTTACGGCAGAGATTCGGATCAAACAAGGCTCACCCCTTTCGCCACACAATGCGAAGAGGGGCGTGGCCCTGCCTCCAATCGCGTGTTGATCCCTAAAATCTGCATACAGGCCTCCTCGTCTATAATAGAGCGAGCCACAGTGACTCGGGGTCGGGTCGAGTGAAGACGGAGCCGTCGTACCGGAGTTGTTAGACTTGCGTTGTGGGTTACTCTCCGTCGGCTGGCTGCTGTCGTCGTCGCGGGCTCGTCTTGTCCAACACCACCTTCGCTCTCACAGCGACACAAGCCCAGCCAGCCATTTCCCCCCTCCGCTCGACCCTGCAGACTAACAATTCCCCCCCCCTCCGCGCTGAAATAGTGCTGGCCCCGTCTTATTCCCCACCCTAACCGCTGAGTGCCGCACCCATCCGTGCTGGCCCCGAGCACGCGTAGAGGTCACGAGCCACGCGCAGGGCACGGCATCGGGCGCAGCTGCCGGACATTGCGGCTTCCGCCATCGCGGTCAACGTAAGACCTTGCGTTCCGCTGGCCTCGCAGCTCCTCCCAGAGCGCACATTTGTTCCACAGACCCGTCTACTCCCTCTATGGGAGGTCTTTTCTTGGCTTTTGAATGAATGCGTGGGCACGTCCGACATAGTAACTATTGTAAGTGTGTAAATATTATCTCGTTTAGTGTTCTTGCCTTTCTGTGCATTGATGTCATTGCCATTACGCCTACGTGCTGTGGTGTGTGAATAAAAATGTGCATTGTGTGCAATGTACCCCTTGCTCCGTCACATCCTTTGTTGTGCAATTTCCAAGCTTGCTCACGTACGGATTGATCAGTGGTTGCAACACCGTACCGATAATCTGAACCTGTCGAGGTCGCGTGATAACACGCTCGTTATCGCTTGAAACCGGAACGAACGCTTAGCGGTTCGTCTACAGCGAGGTCAGATCGCCCGGTGACCATCAGCAGACTATAGTAGTCGATTTCAGCCTGAGCGGGGGCCATGCAGATCGTGGAGTTAAACCCAACCAACTGCGGCTTCGGGGTAGTGTCCCATGCACGACTGAATTGTCCGTTCGGTGGCGACGCATCGCGCACTCGAGTTTACTGCCGGAATCGCCACGCGGGCGGCCGAAATTCGAACAATATTTTGGTTCACACCGTTGGCAGAGTCGTAGAGCTCGTGATGATCTGACTACTCAAGCATCTACGCCCAGAATGTCAATCATGAGCCACCACAGCAAGATAGCCAGCTCATCAAATTTTCACATCACGATACACCATCCACCCGTATCAGAGCTGTCCGGCCACCAAACATTACCTCCAGACATTTACGGATTTGTCAGGAAGCCGTGGAATCTATCCCATCCACCTGTCTCCTGACAGGCGCCACCGGCATAGAGTCAAACGTCCAGACAGTGTCCTGGAAGCGATACTGAAGATTGCCACAAGCTGAGGAATTACCTATATGTACGCAGTTCGCTCGACTCACCTCACCACAGTGGTTGAAGACCAACACGAGCTGTTGCTTCAGAAAGGAATCCGCACAGATCGAAGCTGAAGTACTGTCTTGACTGACAGAGGTTCGACACAATATCTCTCCATGGGAATTACTGGAGTACGAGCAGTCCCTGTTCCAGAGAGAATGCAACCGGCTCATGAGCAACAGAGCAACACGAGGAGATGGGCGACACAGAGGGTCAGAGATAATAGAGTCAGCTGAATTACCACCACATTGTTAGGACACGCAGGTAACCTCTACCAGCAGGTATCGCCAGACAGGCACAGTGATGTGATGTCACACACGTCCCGGGCATTGAGAGAGCACACCACACAGCAGTAAGTGAGTTTAGATTCACACCTTATTTGAAGAGAGTGTGTCAGCACCGATCATTCGCATCCATTTGTCGTACGATCAGTTCCTAATTTCAGACACTCCCTCCACTTTGCATTCGAAGCTTGCACCTTGTCCTGGAATCAACCTGCAAATATAGTAGATATGAAGCAGAATGGACGTTCCCCTTCATCCTAGTTCTCCTTACATCGAAAGGAAATGAGAAAATCTCTGTCAGCTCAGTCTCTAGGAGAATCATCAGCCTCATGTAGCTGGATGGTTGCAGTCACCTGAGTCTTTGATTTACATTTTTCCATCTTGTATGGTTCATTATTTAATTAATTGCCATCTATTATGCATCTCCGATCCGGTGGCTTCAGAAGACGAAGGCGGCGAGAGAGAGCGGAGTTCAGCGCAGCATCGAACGCGTCGTTGTGATGTTCAAGCAGAGCAGTTGAGCAGAGCCAGCGCTAGCGGACGGACCGCTCAATCCTTTATGAGTACCTGCAAGCCCGGGACCTTACCAAGCGACCTACTCATTGGAATCGGCGCTCCGATTGCCCCGACGTTCACCAGTCCACTAACTTTGCGAAACGCAACACTCGTTCTGGCTATAGGTCATTCTCAGACAGCGGAAATATTCTGCTCGACCCCACGACATTACACAATCCCCACACGACATTGCACGGCGAATCCGCTCCCGCAAAGCCCCCAGCCGGCCTGACGACCGCCGACGTTAGCTCCCGCCAGTGCCCGCTCGGCGTCCGTACTCAAACGCTCACGCTCCGCGCGCGCCCAACCTTGTCCACACTGCACCAATTCCCCGCTCTATGCCTTCGCTGCCGAGAAGACGAGAAGAACGTTATCACCATCCATGGAATCGCTGCCGCCAGCGAGATAAGGGTACATCGTTTAGGATGAATCCATGCATTTTCGTGAGCCCTGTGTGTCTGCCTTCTAGCACATTCCTACAGTCGCCGGCGTGTTCGCCATACGCACTGCCAGCCGCTCGTCCGTATGACTCTGCTATCGTCGTCGCGGCCAGCGCGAACACAATATGTTAATATTTTGTTAAAAGAACGCCCGTCTTACTTCGCACCTCTTACCCGCCCAACATTGCGTGGATCACCTTTATCGACTCTTCGCGTGCTTTGTGCACAGTCGGGCGTCTCCTGTTGTGTTTCCTCTTGTATAAACATCCATTCGTGCAGCTCTTTAGCATTTACCATTCGTATGCCTTTCTTATTGCAACCGCATCTTCCCCATGATCATCGAAGCTCGCACGTTGTGAAATCCCGGAACTTCCCAAGTGCACCTGGATGGACTCGCACGCACACGTTGGGTTGAGGCTCGCTGGAACGCTCTGCCTTTTATGCCCGCGCTCATCGTAATTCCTCCACGCGGTTGCACCGCTGTCCTCCATGAGGGACCACCCATCTCCCGGAAAGCGCCCGTGGCTCAGATTTACCTTTCGAATAATCGGAAAAGAGAGCAGGGACAAATAAGAAAACATGACGCAAGACAACCCTCGCATTAAATCATCGCAACACACTCCCTTGTTTCCAGCAAGATAAAAGGAAAGGACATTCTACACGTATATTCATGGAACTAACGTCTGCGCCCTCTATGTTGTATACATATGTCCGAGAACCCAAACAATTTGCAGCAGCATGGAGCGATTCTCTTCATCCTGAAGTCTCCTCCATGATAGGGAAATGACAGAAACTCTCCATGTAGACTCATGGCCGAAAGCACTAAGCGCATCTCTCTAATATGAGCATTGTGGTTCGGCAGTCCACCTGAGTCGTTATAATTAAATTTTTAAGCTTTTATCGTTATTATATTTTGAAGTAAATGTTCATGAGTAAATAGAAAAGAGATCACACGAGTGGCGATCGCTCATCAATGGCTTTTGTATGTTTCGTTGTCATCCGCTCATCGAGGGACGTTCAGCTTGGCGGCTCTTCACCGCGCCTGCAGTACCGTTTTCCGCGTATCGCCATCTTTCATCGATGGCTTCTTCATCTCGAACAGATCGTGATGAAGCCATCCAAAACTCTGAAAGGTTTATTAATCAAGCTTCTGGTCTCACCATTGCCATTATCTTTCCGAATTATCCCACATTCCAACCTGCCTCCAAGAGCGTCCTGATGAATTCCTCCTCGTTGTAAAGTCCTTCCTCAGCCCACTGAGACCCTACCACATGGAAACATTTCCTCCGAACCTAGTATGAGATTCTCTCCCTCTGGCTGTGCTCCTGTCCCTCACCTTTCTCGCTTCACGCTTTGGAAACCAAAGGCATTATGGATCATTGGCACTCTCCTACGATGATGCTAGCTTGGGTCTCTCACTCTCAGCTGCAGCAGGTCCGCTGGTCTTTCTCGTCTTCTACGTATCCTCTCTTGCTCACCCCCACCCCCTATTGTCTTGATTGTCCCCACACATTGTGGAAGGTTCATTCTCAAACCTTCCTACCTTTGCAGCCCACTGAGTTACAAGAAAGAACGCAGATTGTTTTGGTCAGAACAGAAGATGATTTCAACCATGACGAAGTGCTTCAAACATTCGGATATACCTCTAAAAGCAGAACCAAAGTCGTTCAGTCCAGTCCGTGGCTGGGATAGGTGCAGTTGGTGCAACACAAATGGCGACAAAATGACTGCGTTTGCAAGCAGCCAGAGTGATATATTCACTGACGGAAACAAAGAATGCCTGAATGCCTGGCATTGAACAATTCCATGAATATCTCTGCCATTGAGTTTACTCTGGTGACAATCACAAGCATGAGATGACTTTAACCCATGAGGTCCAGACAATGCCACGATTGACTGATGTTCCAAGACTCTCACAATACAGGAAAATATGTCCCATGCGAAATAAAAATGTGTGGATGCTCTGTCGAATGGTTTAGATGTGCGATGGAGAAGAAGCAGAATTTTTTTGGTCACGATTGTGCACAATAACCCCTCAAACAATGACAACCCAATAGTAGAGAGCCAAAGAGAAATGAGAAGAGAGGGAAGAGATAGAGAGAGAGTCAGACAATGATCCAGAGTTAGACTGAGTTCGACAGAGTATGACCACTGGAGATTGGCGAGAAAACTGTCACCCAAGGCATGTGTGGCCTGCAAGCATGACCAACGTTCCAATTGTAATGCCATCTCTCAGGTATCGGATTGTGCTGCCACAGACGTTGAGACCACAGACTGGTACCTGATGTCAGCACTATAAATTCATTTCGGATTTTGTACCAAAAAGAACCTGAGGCCAAAAGTGTTGCCCAGAATGCGGAGAAGAACGTGAGACACTATGTCAAATCCTGCCACGGATCTAAAAACTTGCTCCGTGTCACTCGACCCAAATCACAACAGCCTGCTCCGAATACCTTTTAGTGACGGAATACGGCAAAAAAACGTCCACGCGCGACAAAGTGCCAAAAGACTTTTCGTCTGTTACCTATGACTTACTTGAATAAAAAAATCAACCAGCTCCCCAACAAATCTGACCATATTGCATTCAATTGAATTATGAGGTCTAATCCATTGATGGCGGCCGAAATTTTTTAAAAATCGAATACAAACTTTATAATACTTCCCCCCCGCTAATATTGGGCGGCTACAAAATATTGTGTAAACTAATCTTTTGTATCTAATGATGTACCAGGGAGTCGATTGAATGAGAAAACCTCAGATATGGGATATCATATCAAACTAAGATCAAATGTCACATGTAGAAAAATATTTGTACTCGATACGACAGATTGACGTTTTCCGAGAACACATTTAGTTATATGACCCACCATACTTTCTGTCGGATACATATTTAATAAAACTAAAACATACTACCTTTCTTTACCATCGTATTGTCCGCTATATCTGTAACTAAGAGACACACAGCAATGTTGTTCTCATTTCGCAAATTGCAGCTATCACAGGTCCAGCTACAGTCTCCGCCCAAGATTTGATAGCATTTGCAGAATGCCAACACAACAACATCGACATCCAAGGAGATCTTACCAGCCCCCACCATTTGATAGTTCCGTGCAGCCTTTCTGCTAGCTTCTGGATTGTCTTATTCCAATAATGGTTCCATTCGTCAGCCTGTATAGACTGCCATCCACAACGTTACAATCGACGTACATCATAACTGGCCTGCCGACTTGCTGACAAATTCCGCCTGAAAGAACTCTAACATCTTCCTACATCGCTTGGTACCAGTGCATCTTCAAACAAGCCCCCATATTAGTACATTGCTTACAGACTAAACTGATTGGAACTACTAAATTTCAACTCTTCTATTTCTATATCAACCATCTGCTTAATACCTTCAGTAATAAAGTACCTTCGTTGCTGGCATCTCTTTCAACTTCCGTTTCTGGAGAACAACTTCCGCCGCCTCGCATCGTTCGTATGTCCGACGTCATTGCTTGTTCTTCTCTCCCAAAATTTCCTTTCTTCTTGCAGTGTAACAAGAGCTGTTGAGTGTTCAGGCATCGCTTGGGAGTCATATAAACCTGCTAATTTGGCCCATTGACATGAGCATGGACATAACCAATCTGTGTACTGGGCGTAAACATCTGCTACATCCAGGTTTGAAATCGCACCGCAATGCTATCATTTCTTTCAGGGGGGGGATTTCCATCCCTCACATATCTTTTGCACTCTGGGCAAACCACCTAGCTTCTTCTCATATTCCGAACAAGAAGCGTCTCTTGGTAGTGCTGAATTGCCTGCTGAATGCCAGATTATGTTTTTCCATCAGATGCTCAATCATCCTAGCTGGAAGAAGTGCATTGGGAGTTTTCTTTTAACCGCTTCTTATTGATGTGCACAATGCCAAATCCCCAACTCTTTCTCAGACATGTTGTGTATGTTTGAACGTTTGAAATAGGCTACGTCCCTTGCCTTCGCGCAGATTTACCTCCCGTTAACAATGTTCAACAAATACTCTTCGAATTATCATCTTTTGTCTCGTTAGTTCAGCTTCACGACTTTGTATGCTATTCCTCCGCTGTAACCTACATAAGCATTTCGGTACTTTGTACTCCACATTATATATGGTACTTGAGTTTCACTGAGACCATCCCCACATAGTATTTTGCAAGTACTTTGCCGCTCTTGCAGTTCGTGGCCATGAACTTCTATATTGTACTCCGCAATTTAGTTGATATTCAGCAGCTTTCCTGGGCCACTCTCATCACAGAATAAACACAGTTGTCCTGGCTTCGATCCCGTTGACTGTTCCTTATCGCTGATCCGCTGTTACCTGGGCTATTTTCGCATTCGTCTGTTCTTTTCGTTTTTTATAGCTCTCGTTCAGGTTACTTTATCAAACCTTTCTCTCCAGCTGACCAACAGCGTTTTTCATGCAAAAACATTTGCGCAAGTGGCCATGTTCGCCTCAAAATCAACTCACCGCATGCCCTATCTCTTCGAACTCTCTGACAGTTCAGAAAGTCCTCTATAGACGTCGTCAGCATGCATCTCGGTCTGTTCCTCTCGCCGACATGACAAGAGCTGACAGGTAATTACTGCTTTGCCAAGACTGACACAAATTGTCCAAGTCCAATAGATGTGCATTCTTCACTGCAACAGTACATTCCCCAGGCTGTTTACAACTTATACACAAAGAAACATAACATATCAAACCGCCAACAAAATAGACAAATTACTATCCAGATGAATCTTCTATTGAGGCATTAGACAAGTGAAAATAGCTCATCAAAATTATCAATTTTCCTACAAATAAACACATGTATATAGAACAGCTGATAGTCACATCTACAACTCTATTTGAGGCAACCAAAAAAGTAATTAAAATGATACTCGCGAACGTCATTTTCATATTCGAGCGACCATTTTCTCACATATGCCCCTTATCTTAGTCTGATGATGTACACACAAAATTATCTGTTCATCGGAATTCCCTGGCTTCCATTACTACAAAAATAGTTTACAATATTTTTCACACAATATAGCGACGCATATATATTCTATCCCGATTTTTTTTAATATTTCGGCCGCAATCTTGGATTTTGACCCAGAATCACATTGAAAATAATGGTCCGATTCTTAATTGGAGCATGTGCGTATTTTTTTATAAGTATGTCCATAGTTTAGCCACAAACAAAACCCATTGCACTTTTGTCCCATGCGGGTACGATATTGCCCCACTATGAGCTAATTCCCCTCACTATTTCTTCCGTCGACCATTGCAGATTAGCTTTTCGATTTTTCGTCACTACTGTTTGTGAGAGTTCAGGTCACCGTGATTGATCCCCACAGTCGCTATGCCAAGTAATATGTAATCATGAGGTCCACTCCACAGATAAACTGATGAGCAGCATCAACAAAGATTTTCACAATCACGTACACCGGGCCCTCTCTATTCAGACTGTCGCACACCCATTGCTCAGACATTACGATTTCAAGCAAAAGCTGCATCTATCACCATCACGTGACTCAAAAGTGCACAGCAAATGTGAGTCCAAACATCAGACCAGTTATATAGAGAAGCAATGAAAGATTTGCTCAGAGCTGGAGGGAGGACATCATATGCGTCTGCATCCGCATCACCTCACTCACCACTGTAAAGACAGCACAGCTTCTGTTCAGAGGACAAATCCGCACAAATGCCTGACTGAATTAGTTTCTGATTACCAGGAGTTCGATCAATGATTGACGAACGGGATAGCGAAGACGCATGCGATCATCACCTCATGCTAAAGAGTCCGGATGTCGCCGGAATTCTGGTGCCAAACGAGAGAATCCAGGAAATAGACACAGGACTTCCTGTCAGACTTTCTCTCTCCATGGCTGGATAATCATGACAATACAGTCACCAGACATGAGTTTATGTGACAGACACATTCACTGTGAAGAGTGTCATGTCATAATGTTCCTCGATGGGAATTCTTGGAATAAGCGAGATCTGTTCTCAGAATAGACTCAACAGTGATGTACTCCACATGCAACAACGATGACTGCGGGGCCTAGGGCGGTGCACAGAGAAGATGACATAGAGACGAATACCATCCGATTCCCAGGTGACACGCATAATAAACCTCCAGAACCGCATGTTATCGCAGATGACGTACATCACCGTTTATTCAGCACACGTTCCGGTTTGAGAGGGGACACACACACGACAGGATTCGATTCACTTTTGATGTTCGAGACCGATCTTCGGATCTATATTGTCTCGTGACGAGTCAAAGTTCACAGTAAGTATTCCCTCCACCTTTGCCAGATGTGCAAGTGCACCTGTCCTGCATTTCTTGTAAAAAGAAACATGAACAGATGGAGCGATTCTCTTCATCCTGATTCTTCAATGCAGAGAAATGGAGAAATCTCCAGCAGCTTCATGAGCTACAGATAGCGTCAGCCTACTAAGCTGAGATTTGGCGTTCGAGTCAACTGAGCTCGTTGGAATATATTTTTACTATTATTATATTATATGAAGACCAATCTTGATGCTCTCTCGCGTGGCGTCACTTTTTTCGTTACGTACCTGGTCTGAAAGAACTTCGTACTGTTAAGGTGCATCGCAATCTTGGCAAAGTCACGCCTTCAACTCTAAGCAATAACACTTTTCGTTTTACATTCGTTTGCATGAGCACGCTTGACGTCACGCCGAGAGACCGACCGAACGTACATGACATTCATCGAGTCATTCGCTACTATCCAGTACGTCTGTCGCGACCTTACCGTCACCGTCTAGAGACGGACGTTGTAATTCCCTCCTCGAAAAGTAGCACCCCGTCTGCATGTTAAAACCTCTTCTCACAGTGGCTTGTACGTCCCGGGAGAATGTGAATATTTTATCACAAAAAATGTCACACGAAACATTGTATCTACTGAATTAATACTGATAGGTACACTTTTGGCTCTCCCTAGCGTGCGTTCACGTTTTCTTCTCGACCGTACCTTGACCTGAGAAGTTTTTACACTGGGTTGTAGTCAATAGACACGATGCACAAATCAGGGACTTTCTTCACAAGAGTAATGGTACACAAAATGTCTGTACCAAGACGATTTTGTAGCTCAATGTAAGCCATCTAGTACTCTGAACTGGATCCGGCTCCTAAGAGCACCACTTCGTTTAATATTGGACTCAATGGATACGAATCGTCTGTGACGCAGTTTCGCTTTATAGTTAAAATTGAATAGCAAAGCCTAGAACGCAACGTAGATTCATTCCACATTAGCTTTCTGACCCATATACCTACTCGCCTCAAACATTCCTTCACAACAACCAACTACACCGACCAGAACAGATATCTCATCTCAAAAAAACCATACGAGAAGCGAAACGTAGTATTTATCTTACGTATTCGCTTCTAAGGACTTCACCTCTAATCTTGTCTCACAACTGTATATCAATATTCCAGATTACTTTGGCACTGATTCGGATCAGCAGCCTCACATCACGAAATCACGATAAAAAATTATTTTGATGCTCGCGGAATATCTTAATTAAACTCAGTGGAAAGGAAATATACACTATGTCTGCTCATATTTGGTTTTCATGATCTCCACGATGCCTTATACTCCGAATTCACTCATCCAACCTCGACAGAACAGAAACTAAAAATATAACCAGAGCAAAAAAAAAACGAGCAAAAGGTCATAGCAACGACCGGATTCAAATCCCATTATTGTTTGTTGTTGTCTGTTTCACTATCCTCTCCCTCTCACCGTATAATTTCATAACATAGAAATAAACCAATCGATGTTTATACACGCACAGCGTTTAAAAAACAACCGAGCAAAAGCGGTATCCCATCCAACGATTCAAATCGTTCAGGGTATTTTTTTGGTTTTCGTATTTCTCAGTGCACCGTTAAGTATGAAGCTGTACTGCTTTCTCGATCTATTAATTTTTAATATATCAATATATATAATCATGCACTCCAGAGAAAGAATCCTAGGTGGTATCGCTCCATCGATGCCGTCATCGAGTATCTCATCCTTGCCGTTTCCCGCGCGCACTGCGCAGTCCCGTTGCCGTGTTCGCCTCTTTCATCGAAGTGTTGCTCACATCTTCAAGTGATCAGTGACTTGAAGATCGTATTCCCACAACAATCGAGCTGTCGGCTACATATCGCTTACGGGAGCTAGTTGTAAGTTCAGATCACGGCGAGGCGGAACGATTAACGTATCCAAATCGTGTGCGACGACATTCCGACACCAGAAGCCTCGAAACCAACGACGGCGAACCGACACCACAGTCCCCAACCGATCGATCCGTCAGGTTCTCTTCCATCGATTTTTGATCTCCGATCCGTGCTATTCAACCTCACTACTCGCAGAGATCGACGAAAACCCGGTCCATTCTTTACTTCAATCAGACCTCTCAACACGTTCATATGCAACCTGTGCAATGTATCAAGAATATCGCTCAAAACTCCAGGGTTTCAGGGATACATGGGACTAAAGGTCGAAAACTACTGTTCAATGCACATAATTATATGCCCGAAGAATAAACTCTTTACAAAGAGTGAACAACACAACAACACTATACAGACACACACACACTAACACCACACAGACACACAACACAACACCACAGACAACACACACAACACACAGACGCACACGTTTTTGATGATACTTACAAGTTATGAACGTTTTTACCATCACCAGCATTCACACCGATTACCACCTATGTCTGTCCTTCAATACTTCAACCTGACATACCTGATGATGCAGAAGAGAAGAAGAAGTGCTACCTTACACGAGTCCAACAAAACAACCGCCAAACTTAAACTACAAGCACTCGCTGGGCGCACCATCCACCACTAAATCCTGAATCAGAACATATCAGGGGCCCGATTATAAAACATGTTTGAATATTCATGATGTATTCGCTATTACTCGACCTGTTCTTACGCATTTCTACCCTCCCAATTCACGCAGGAGCCCTCAGGTCCGCAGCACCGTGTACGGTAAACTACCAACATGAAATCGAATCGACTACCATCCTTCACACTCTTCTCACTTCCCTTCTATTGTCTTCCCACCCACTTAACTGCACAACTCCACATTCCATTCAGATACCACTCCTCATCCCTACCCCAGCTATTTCAAACCACAGCCATGTTCACCTTCCACATCTAATTCATCCCCAATCCAAACCTCATCTTATTGCCCTTTCATAACCACTCCAACCCTCCATCCCTATTCCCTGCCTATCCCTCTCCTGACACCCAAGACCTGACCCACCTATCGTACCCGGTTACTTACGACACAGCCAGCACGACTCAGCCGTCACATAGCATGTATCCCAATCCTCGGCGATAGAGGTCACCGTGTTAGTTGCACCATCAATCATGACCGCCAACCGCCCCGCCGGACCACGAGACTCCGCTTCAATAAATCGCTAAGAAGACTCCACTGACGGAACTCAGACGCACTCTTGGCATTAGTCCTGCCCATCCATCAACTCCATTGCCATATCATACCCTTGCCATTCGAAGTAAGTCCGTCAAATTCGATTAGTTTTCAATCGATCCTTCCACAAGACTCAATGGAGTCATTTTCTTGACGTCCAAGCCATTATGCAGTTGACGGTATCTTCCCCAAGACTCAACACCATAATACAGTTCACATGTTGTCATCTCTTTCTCTGGCTTAGCGCCGGCAATTTATTTAAGTCGTCCGTATGAGTGGGTTTCTTTAGTTAGTTACTCAGCCCGTAGGGTATTTATGTTGGGGACACGAATACCATGAATGTCGCACTCAGGGATCCGAAGGTAAAACGTACTCGGGGAGAACTACA